>JAINVK010001143.1:0-81226 GCA_030068075.1 Paguma larvata
TAATTCAAGTTAACATATAGTATAGTATTGTGAACTAAGTACTCTTTTTAAAAAAATGTTTATTTATTTGAGAGAGAGAGCAGAGAGGGGCAGAGAGAGAGAGAGAGAATCCCAAGCAGGCTTCATGCCATCAGCCTAGAGCCCAATGCAGGGCCTAATCCCAAGAGCTGTGAGATCATAACTTGAACCAAAACCCAGAGTAGGACACTTGACCAACTGAGCCACCCAAGCACCCAAGCAGTCTTTTAATGGCTATAACAAAGTACCTTATTTGTTCATTTTACAAAAGCCCCTGCATTAGTAGGGGCACAGCTACATATGATACAGGACATACTTTGAAATGGATAAAGTCACTTTCATTTTGTAATTATTTTTAGCATCTTCAAGCAACCAACAGCAAAGTGTTCATCTAAGTGAAATTTCCTGGTGCAGGAAGGCCCTAACAAATAAATATGTCTCTGCAATTAGCAATACTGCCAATGAGTCTTGGCATTCTCAGTTAGTACTGAGTTAGAACTGTCTAGATGACAGTTTTGGTTTGAAATATTTGTAATTAAACCATAATATTGCCTGAAAATCACAGGACATTTGTTGAGGTTGACCACTGCAATTCCCTCTAATTTATCAAATATACAAATAGACATTGATTGCTATTGACAATAAACTTTACAATTCAACGTCTCTTAAACAGTCACATTTTATACACAATTTTTAAAAAGTTTCAAAATTCAAATATTCAAAAATATGTCCTTACACTTTCTATGTTATTCTTAATTGTGGGAAATGCAATTTTCTGAATAAACACAGTCTTCAGCTTGGCCTTTTGGCATAGAGTTCTATTTAAATGAAAATATCTTTTAGGCCCTATGGATGCTGGTGACATAGTACACCTTTATCAGTCTGAATTGGAAATGTATCGAATAGATGTTTGCTCTGCAGATTTTTATTTGTCTCATTATAGTCTATTTACTTGATTTCATCAACAACCAAAATAACCATAGTGCATAGTATTTTGGGGGCTCAAATTTCAGAATTGTTGAAATTTATACTTGTATTTTCATATGGCATGGATATTCATTTGACTAGGTTTGTTTTTGTACAACTCAGGTCAATCTTTACCTGAATAATCTCTTCTAGCCCATTAAAACTGCCAGTTGGTTGTTTCAGTTAAATTTCTATTGAAATTTAATTAACATACAGTGTTATATTAGTTTCAGGTGAAAAATTCAATGGTTCAACAATTCTATATACTTCCTGGTGGTCATCACAGTAAGTGTACTCTTAATCCCCTTTATCTGTCTCATCTATCCCACACCCACCACCTCTGCCACCACCAGTTTGTTCTCTGTATTTAAGAGTCTGGTTTTTTTTGTTTGTTTGTTTGTCTCTTTTTTTCTTTCTTTGTTAATTTGTTTCTTAATTCCACGTATGAGTGAATAATATGGTATTGTCTTTGTCTGGCTTATTTCACTTAGCATTATACCCTCTAGGTCCATCCATGTTGTTGTAAATGGCAATATCTCACTCATTTTTATAGCTGAGTAATATTGCATTGTGTGTGTGTGTGTGTGTGTGTGTGTGTATAACATCTTTATCACTCATCTAACGATGGACATTTGAGTTGCTTCCATATTTGGCTATTGTAAATAATGCTGCAAATACATAGGGGTGCATGTTACTTTTTCAAATTACTGTGTTCATTTCCTTTGGGTAAATACTCAGTAGTGGAAAAACTGAATCATATGGAAATTCTATTTTTAATTTTTTGAGGGAACTCCGTACTATTTTCCAACTGTAAATGAGGTTTCCCTTTCTCTCCACATCCTTACCAACACTTACTTCTTGCCTTTTTTATTCTAACCATTCTGACAGGTGTAAAGTAATATATCACTGTGATTTTGATGTATGTTTACCTGATGACGAGTGATGTTGAGTATCTTTTATGTGTCTGTGGTCATTTGTGTGATTTTTTTTAAATGTCTATTCAGATCCTCTGCCTATATTTTTAATTGTATTATTTGTATTAGTTAATTTTAATGTTATATACAAGCTCTGAAACTATTTCATACTAGATTATAAATGACTTTTAAGATGTTCTTTATTTTAACAAGCAATGCATTTGAGTACAGAAAATGGTATGACAAATAAACCATGGCCTATGTAGATTCCTAGGTCTTATTCAAATTATGGATTTATTTCATTTTTACCTCTTCTTTTTCGCTTGCATATAAGAGTTCACTTCCTTTAAAAGCCATAATGATGAGGGCTGATAAAAAGAGAAAGAATGTCAAGGTTTTTCCTCCATCTAATCTCAAAAGGAACAGGAGATGTATCTCCTTTTGACATTGGTAACTCGGTCCAATTAAATTGCTCACTAGCCCAGAATTACATAGCTGGTGTTTGAGATTTATGTCTGATGATTTCAAGCCTTATATTCCTTTGACTAAAGCATGGACTAAACTCTGAGAGTTTGAAGAATAAGAAGGGGAACGAATGGGGGAATAAGGGAAAGAGACTAGAGAGAAAGAACAAATTCAAAGTACTGTCCTAGGACCCAGAAGTGGCTTCAACAGCTTAAATGTAAGAGGACCATAAGGCTGCTTATCTCTTAATTCCTATTCTTACTTTCAGCCCTCTTAGTCACTGTCTTACTCTACAAACAAGAATCTCACTTTTCCTTTGGCTTTTCATGGCCTTGCTGAATGTTCTGCTCCACGTAACAGTAGTAACAGCAAATGATTTGGAACAAAAAGAACTTTTTTTTTTAATTTGGGGAATATTATTTTATTTATTTATTATTTTTTAATATAATTTATTGTCAGATTGGTTTCCATACAAAAATAACTTTCAATTACACTATTAAAAAGAAGGAGAATTGATGCATGGGAAGAGGATGCCAATACAATATGTTTTTATGGGAGGAGAAAATAGGTAATAGTTAAAGCAAAGGGATAATCAAATTGAAAGCCTGATCATTAACTCTAACTATCCATTACAAACATACACACAAAAGCAGATATAGATGATAGATGAAAGATAATAGAGAGATAGATAGATAGATAGACGATAGATAAGAGTGAAACAGACCATGAATATTTTTCATTATCCATGCAGATTTAGTAAATGAATAGTTTCAGTAAGAGCAAGTGGTATATTGCCACTTCAATGAACATTTACAGTGTTGAAAAACTGTAGCCTCACTTGAATTTAGACATTATATTTATATCTTTATTTTAATGAAAATATCTCTCAAGTGTTTTAAAATATATTCTTTTTAAAGTCTTATTGTATATTCCTGAAATTCTTATGTATTATTAAGGCACCCATTGTTACTAATATTTGGTTTTGCACTGTAAAATATAAGTTATTATTTTATTTTTCAATTTATGCCCTATATTTGTATGGGGAAGAAGTAAAAAAATAACACTTGATTTTATTTCTTGAACAGATACATGTGATGTAAATAGGTAATGCTAAGTCTAAGCTCATTGGTTATATGACCCACTAATCCTTTTCCAAAAAGAGAACGTTTAAGAAGAAATTTAGAAGTTTAGCTTTAAGAAGCTAAAAGAAATCTAGAACAAACAATCTAAAATTTGTATGGAACCACAAATAATCTCGAATAGCCAAAGTAATGTTGAAAAGAAAACCAAGCTGGAGGCATCATAATTCCAGACTTTAAGCATGTATTACAAAACTGTATCATCAAGACAGTATGGTATTAGCACAAAAACAGACACATAGGTCAATGGAATGGAATAGAGAACCCAGAAATGGACCCACCAATGTATGGCCAAGTAATCTTCTAAAAAGTAGGAAAGAGTATCTAATGGAAAAAAGACAGACTCTTTAGCAAATGGTGCTAGGAGAACAGGACAGTGACATGCAGAAGAATGAAACTGGACCACTTTCTTACACCATACACAAAAATAAATTCAAAATGAATTAAAGGCCAGAACGTGAGACAGGAAACCATCATAATCATAGAGGAGAAAACAGGTAGTAACTTCTTTAACCTAGGCTGCAGCAACTTCTTACTTGACATGTCCTCTGGAACCAAGGGAAATAAAAGCAAAAATGAACTATTAGGTCCTCATCAGGACAAAAAGCTTCTGCATAGTGAAGGAAAGATCAACAAAACTAAAAGGCAACTGATAGAATGGGAGAAGATATTTGCAAATGATATATTGGATAGAGGGTTAGTATTTAAATCTATCGCACTCAACCCCCAAAAAAGCAAATAACCCAGTGAAGAAATGGGCAGAAGACATGAATAGATGCTTTTCCAAAGACATCCGGATGACTAACAGACACATGAAAAGATGCTCAATATAATTCATCATCAGGGTAATAAATCAAAACTACAATGAGATATCACTTGACCCTGTAGGAATGGGTAAAATTTACAACTCCAGAAATAACAGATGTTGGCGAGGATGTGGAAAAAGGGGAACACTTTTGCACTCTTGGTAGGAATGCAAACTGGTGCAGTCACTCTGGAAAGCAGTACGGAGGTTCCTCAAGAAATTAAAAGTAGAACTACTCTACGACCCAGCAACTGCACTACTAGGTATTTATCCAGAGGATACGAAAATACTGTCAAAGGGGCACATGCACCCCAATGTCTATAGTAGAGCTATCAACAATAGTCAAATTATGGAAAGAACACAAATGTCTATTGACTGATGAATGGTTAAACTCTTCCATCCATTTTGAATTTATTTTGTGTGTGCTGTAAGAAAGTGGTCCAGTTTCATCCTTTGGCATATTGCTACCCAGTTTTTCCCACACTATTTGTTGAAGGGACTGTCTTTTTCCCACTGGATATTTTTCCTGCTTTTGAAACTGCATAGAGGTTCCTCAAAAAATTAAAAATAGAACTACCCTATCATCCAGCAATTGCGCTACTAGATATTTACTTAAAGATTACAAAAATACTAATTCAAAGGGATACATACACCCCCAATGTTAATTGCAGCATTTCCTACAATAGCCAAATTATGGAAACAGCCTGAGTGCTCATCAACCACTAAATGGATAAAGAAGAGTGGTATATATATATATACCACTCTTCTTTGGTGTGGTATATATACACAATGAAATATTACTCAACCATAAAAAAGAATGAAATCTTGCCATTTCCAGAACATGGATGGAGCTAGAGAGTGTTATGCTAAGCGAAATAAGTCAGTCAGAGAAAGACAAATACCATATGATTTCATCTATATGTAAAATTTAAGAAACCAAGCAAACAAGCAAAGGAGAAAAAGAAAGAGAGAGAGAGAGAGATGCACCAGAAATAGACCCTTAACTATAGAGAACGGACTGATAGTTACCAGAAGGGAGGTGGGTGGGGGGATGGGTTAAATAGGTGATGGAAATTAATGAGTGCTCTTGTTATAATGAACATCGGGTGTTGTATGAAGTGTTGAATCACTATGTAGTACATCTGAAACTAATATTACACTGTATGTTAACTGGAATTAAATAAAAACTTTTTAAATGTTTTTTTTTTAAGGATTCTTACTATATGCTAGACAGATATTGATCTAGGTGCTAGGCAAACAACAGCAAAAAAAACAATGTTCCTGTCCTCCAGGGTAGGTGTGGAAGGACGGTGGTGACTTATAATGAAAACTACAGCAGTGTTTAGGGGACAGAGAATGCCAAGGAAGGTGTTATTTTAAATAAAGAAGTCCGGACAGACCTCTCTATTAAGGTGATATTTGAGTAGAGATCTTTGAGAAGTAAATGAATATCATATGAATATATGTGAGGAAAGCTTTCCAGGCAGAGGGAATATCAAGTCTAAAGGCAATAAGGCTGAAGATACGAGCAGGAGAGTATAAGTCAGAAATGAAGTGGCAGGGATCTTGAAGAGAATTATTACCCTTTAAATCATGGTAAAGACAAAAATAAACCCATGAACAAATGAACAAATAATATATGGAAGATAAAATGTGCTCCAAGATTAGATAAATATTTCAAACTTGTTTGAATAAATTACAACTTTTTGTAATGACATTGCTGGAACATTTCCTTGAAGAAGCTATTTCTTTTCTCATATGTAATTCAAGTAATTCTGTAAAATTCCACTTGTGAATCCATTTTTTCTGTATTATACTCTGGTGTACTAATTAAGACAGATTAAATTTAAGAATACCAAATTTCAGAGCCAAAGCCCACATCCATTCCGTAAGAATCTATAATATTAATGTGTGGTATATAAACACTTCCCTACCTAAAGGCTGAACCAAACTGTCACTTCTATGATTTGCTCATCTGGCCTACACCAGGTTTAATGTCCTACACCTATTATGGATTATAAGGAAATAAACATCCTCTCTGTGCCCAGAATGGATGGATTTCTTTAAACTAAAAATAAATAATTCACAGACTATAATGTCTAAATTTAAAATGCAATAGTGAGTGACATGTTTTTATTCCAAAATAACCCATTTTAATCATGTAAAAGAGGTAATGATGAGTTCAAAAAGAAGCCTGTTATTTCAGACTATATTGGCACAATGTGCAAGAACATGGATTCAAGAAGTCAACTGTACAATTAAGAATTCACTTTCGACAATAGCCAAATCGTGGAAGCAAACCAAGTGCCCATCAACTGACGAATGGATAAAGAAGTTGTGGCACATATATACAATGGACTACTACATGGCAATGAGAAAAAATGAAATCTGGCCATGTGTAGCAACATGGATGGAACTGGAGGGTACTATGTTAAGTGAAATAAGTCAGTCAGAAAAAGACAGATACCATATGTTTCCACGAATAGGTGGACTTTGTGAGACTAAGCAAAAACCAGGGGGAGGGGAAGAGGGGAAAGGAAAAAAAGACACAGAGAGGGAGGGAGATAAAACATAAGAGACTCTCAAAGACTGAGAACAATCTGAGGGTGAGGGAGGTGAGGGAGGTGAGGAGGGGGAGAGAGGGTGACGGATATTAAAGAGGGCACGTGTTGGGATGAACACTGGGTGTTATATGTAAACCAATTTGAAAATAAACTATTACAATGAAAAAAAAAAAAGAATTCACTGAGAACCAGAGTCACAGATTGGGAATCACTTTCTATAATCTGAGAAGTGAATAAAACTAAAATATATGAATATATGTAGGAGACAACAATAACTATTTACCTGCTGTGTCGGAGACTGACTGGGTGGTCAATGAAACCTCTTTCTTCCTCATCTTCTGGGAACACACTTAGAATAAATTTCCCACCCTCTTTTGCAATTTAGTGGCAATTACTGAATTCTATTTGACAAGAATTGAGTAAAAGATGTGTATCATTTCTAGGACAGGACAATAAAAGCAAATAATCCTTCATGGAAAGGTTTTTCCCTTCTTTGGCAATGTTGGCAGTACGTAACAAGTTATTAAAAATTTCTTCTTTGTGGGTTCTTATTTCTATATTAAAAAAATGAGCATAGATTTGTTTTTTAATCACAAAAGGCACTAACCTCCATACATTTGTGGTCTTTCCAGATTTTCTATGTCTTACTATATATTTCCTTAGCAAACTATATCAACATCCTTGTATATATTTAAGTTCTGTCTTCCCCATTAGATTGTTAACATCTGTGGTGTGTAGAATTCATTCCATAAATATCTAGATAAATGAATAAATGCAAGAATTAGGTTGAACCAATCAATCCAGAATAAGTACTTAATATTTAATTTACTCCATATCATAAATCATTTAATCTTCCTTGAGAAGTTTCATCAAGACTACTCAGAAATTAAAATAAATTTCCAATATCTAGCCACTGTTAGCTAAAATCAATCTAAAATTCTTAACCTTGGACTCAAAATCTCAAGTCCAAATTTCCGAATGTGTAAAATGGGGTTAATATTTTAGGGATAAGATGTACATAAGACATCTAGCTCAGTATATAGGGCTCATTATTAGTGCCCACAGTGTGAATCAAATACACATTTTCAACCTTATTTACCAATTCTCTTCTACACACATAGATCCTCTTACTCATATTTCAGTCAACCTATTCGTTAAATATACTCTAAAGGACTATTTCCTATCACTTGTAATATGTACTTGTAAGCTTTCCTATTACTGAATATCAGTTGAAAATATTACTTTTATTATGATTATATAAGAAAATGTCCATATTTTATGGATGAACAGTGAAATACATAGGGATAAAATAATATGATGTCTGAGATTTCTTTAGAAGTTCTTCAATAAAGAAAAAGGGTACATAAAGCAACCGTGGAAAATGTTGTTAACTAATCTGGATGACAGGTATTTAGGGGTTCATTATACTATGCTATATCATTATACTATTATACTATATATAATTTAAAATAAATTTACCATTGGTGTGAGCTTGGCAGGTAAGCAAGTGTCCTTAGTGTTCATGATCTCATCCAGGATGAAGAGGCAATCAACTTATTTCAATGGATGTCCAGGGCCGGAGGCAGAAAGAATTCTCTTGTTTATCTTCCCTAAACCAAATGACAGCATGTAAGCCTTAGTGACTTTGTGAGAGAAAATTGACCTTAAGATTGATAAACATTTTAGAAGCCTTGTTTTCTATTAAAAAATATGAATTTATAAATTATTATTTTTATTTTAAACATTATCCAAATTCTCAGAGTTGTGTAAGTTTGGTCAGATATTTATTAGTGTAAACAAAAAGGACATCAGAAGAATCTTAAATCATGGAGAAATGTGGTGATTATTTTAAAACTGTTTTCTGGAGGAAAGCATTCTGTGCAGGGTATATCTAAGACAAAGGAAACCTTATGGAATGATGTCTTCGTGGGTGTCCTTAGTGTAACTGGATGGGTAATAAGTAAATGAGTAAAAAATCTTTACATGAACAGAGGATTTTCAACTGGGTAAAGCGTATTGTTTAGTACCTTATTTTTTCACCAGAGAAACGAGATTATTGAACAAGACTTCAGAGAAACCTTCTAGTGGCAAAGGTCTATTCTTCTCTAAATTAAGGCATTTTTTATTTCCTTTATTCTCTTTTCAATGTAAAGATCAACCAGTAATACACAGTAGAACTTCCAATGATTTAGCCTGAAAAAACCTATATGAATTTCAGAGAGAATAAAGCCCTAAAAATCCTACAAAACACCTGAGGAAAATGTGTCACCAAAGTTCAGTTCACAAAACAGGATAAGAAATCAAAATATAATTTTGACACTAAGATTACGTGTTGCACTATATTGATTCTACTGCAATGCTTTTTATTTTTTAACATAATTTATTGTCAAATAGGTTTCCATACAACACCCAGTGCTCGTCCCAACACATGCCTCCTCCATGCCCATCACCCACTCTCCCCTCTCCCACACCCCCCATCAACCAACAGTTTGTTCTTAGTATTTAAGAGTCTCTTATGTCTTGACTCCCTCTCTCTCTTTGACTTTTTTTCTCTCTTCCCCTCTTTCATGGTCTTCTGCTAAGTCTCAAAATCCACCTATGCGTAAAAACATATGATATCTGTTTTTCTCTCACTGACTTATTTCACTTAGCATAATACCCTCCAGTTCCATCCATGTTGCTACGCATGGCTAGATTTCATTCTTTCTCAATGCCACGTAGTATTCCATTGTATATATAAACCACATCTTCTTTATCCATTCATCAGTAAATGAACACTCAGCCTCTTTTCATGACTTCGCTATTGTTGAAAGTGCTGCTATAAACATTGGGATACACGTGCCCCTATGCATCTGCACTCCTGTATCTCTTGTGTAAATAAATACCTAGTAGTGACATTGCTGGATCATAGGGGAGTCCTATTTTGAATTTTTCGAGAAAACTCCACATGGTTTTCCAGAGCGGCTGCACCAGTTTGCATTCCCAACAACAGTGTAAGAGGGTGCCTATTTCTTCACATCCTCACAAGCATCTATAGTTTCCTGATTTGTTCATTTTAGCCACTCTGACTGGTGTGAGGTGGTATCTCAGTGTAATTTTGATTTGTATTTCCCTGATGATGAGTGACATTGAGCATAGTTTCATGTGTCTATTGGCCATCTGGATGTCTTCTTTGGAGAAGTGTCTATTCATATCTTCCGCCATTTCTTCACTGGATAATTTGTTTTTCAGGTGCGGAATTTGGTGAGTTCTTTATAGATTTTGGATACTAACCCTTTACCGATATGTCATTTGCAATTATCTTTTCCCATTCCATCGGTTGCCTGTTAGTTTTGTTCATTGTTTCCTTTGCAGTGCAGAAGCTTTTAATCTCGATGAGGTCCCAATTGTTCATTTTTGCCTTTAATTCCCTTGCCTTTGGAGACGTGTTAAGAAATTGCTGCGACTGAGGTCAAAAAGTTTTTTTTCCTGCTTACTCCTCTAGGGTTTTGATTTGATTCCTGTTCCACATTCAGGTCCTTCATCCATTTTGAGTTTATTTTTGTGAGTGGTGTAAGAGCGTGTTCTAGTTTCATTCTTAAGCATGTTGCTGTCCGGTTCTCCCAGTACCATTTGTTAAAGAGGCTGTCTTTTTTCCATTGGATACTCTTTCCTGCTTTGGTCAAAGATTAGTTGGACATATGTTTGTGGGTCCATTTCGGAGTTCTCTATTCTATTCCATTAGTCGATTTGTCTGTTTTTGGGCCAATATCATATTGTTTTGATGATTGCAGCTTTGTAGTAGAGACTAAAGTCTGGGATTGTGATGCCTCTGCCATGGTTTTATTCTTCAGTATTACTTTCACTATTTGGGATCTTTTCTGGTTCCATAAAAATTTTAGAATTGTTTGCTCTAGCTTTGAGAAGAATGCTGGTGCAATTTTGATTGGGATTGCATTGAATGTGTAGATTGCTTTGGGTAGTATTGACATTTTAACAATATTTGTTCTTCCAGTGCATGAGCATGGGATATTCTTCCATTTCTTTGTGTCTTCTTCAAATTCCTTCATAAGTTTTTTATAGTTTCCAGCATAGAGATCTTTTACATCTTTTGTTAGGTTTATTCCTAGGTATTTTATGGTTTTTGGTGCAATTGTGAGTGGGATTTGTTTATACATTTCAATTTCTGTGCATTGATTTTGTACCCTGCGACTTTACTGAATTCATGGATCAGTTCTAGTAGGCTTTTAGTGGATTCTGTTGGGTTTTCCATGCAAAGTGTCATGTCGCCTGTGAAAAGTTAAAGTTTGACTTCATTCTTGCCAACCCTGATGCCTTTTATTTCGTTGTCTGATTGCTCATGCTAAGACCTCCAACACTATGTTAAATAGCAGTGGTGAGAGTGGACACCCCTGTCGTGTTCCTGATCTCAGGGGGAAAGCTCTCAGTTTTTTCCCATTGAGGATGATATTAGCTGTGGACTTTTCATAAATGGCTTTTATGACGTTTAAGTATGTTCCTTCTATCCCAACCTTCTCGAGGGTTTTTATTAAGGATGCTGTATTTTGTCAATGCTTTGTCTGCATCTATTGACAGGACCATATGGTCCTTTTCTTTTGTTACCTTATGTATTGCATTGATTGATTTGCGAATATTGAAACAGCCCTGCAACCCAGGAACGAATCCTACTTGATCATGGTCAATAATTCTTTTTATATGCTTTTAAATTAGATTTGCTAGTATCTTGTTTAGAATTTTTGCATCCATATTCATCAGGGATATTGGCCCATAGTTCTCTTTTTTTTCTGGGTCTCTATCTGGTTTGGGAATCAAAGTGATGCTAACTTCATAGAATGAGTCCAGAAGTTTTCCTTCCATTTCTATTTTTTGGAACAGCTTGAGGAGGATAAGTATTAACTCTGTTTGAAATGTCTGGTAGAATACTCCAGGGAAGCCATCTGCTATAGGACTCTTATTTGTTGGGAGATTTTCGATAACTGATTCAATTTCTTCACTAACTATGGCCTTGTTCAAATTTTCTATTTCTTCTCATTTGAGTTTTGGTTGTGTGTGGCTGTTTAGGTATTTGTCCATTTCATCAGGTTGTCGAGTTTTTTGGCATATAATTTTTCGTAGTATTCCCTGATAATTGCTTCTATTTCTGAGGGATTGGTTGTAATCAATTCATTTTCATTCATGATCTTATCTATTTGGGTCCTCTCTCTATTCTTTTTGAGAAGCCTGGCTACAGGATTATGAATTTTGTTTATTTTTTAAAAACACCAGGTCTTGGTTTCATTGATTTGTTCTACTGTTTTTTTCTGATTCTATGTTGTTAATCTCACCCCTGATTTTTATTATTTTGCTTCTTCTGCAGGATTAGGGGTGTCTTTGCTGTTCTGCTTCTAGTTCCTTTAGGTGTGCTGTTAGATTTTGTATTTGGGATTTTTTTGTTTCTTGAGATAGGCCTGGATTGCAATGCACTTTCGGTTAGGACTGCCTTTGCTGCATCTCAATGTTTTGGATTGTTGTATTTTCATTTTCATTTGTTTCCATATATTTTTAAATTTCTTCTCTATTTGGCCCATTCGTTCTTTAGTAGGATGTTCTCTAACCTCCATGCTTTTGGAATTTTTCCAAACTTTTTCCTGTGGTTGATTTCAAGTTTCATAGTATTGTGATCTGAAAGTGTGCATGGTATGATTTCAATTCTTTTATATTCATTGAGGTCTGCTTTGTGTCCCAGTATGTGATCTGTCTTGGAGAATGTACCATGTCTATTTGAGAAGAAAGTGAATTCAATTTCTTTCTGGTGTAGAGTTGTAAATATATCTGTCAAGTCCATCTGCTCCAATGTGTCATTCGGCGCCATTATTTCTTAGTGATACTCTGTCTAGTTCATCTATCCATTGCTGTAAGTGGAATATTAAAGTCCCCCGCAATTAGCACATTTTTATCAATACGATTATGTAATTGTTTTACAAATTCGGGTGCCCCTGAATTCAGTGCATAGACATTTATAATTGTTAGCTCTTCCTGATGGATAGTCCCAGTTATTATTATGTAATGCCCTTCTTCATCTCTTGTTACAGCCTTTAATTTTATGTCTAGTTTGTCTGATATAAGTATGGCTACTCCGGCTTTCTTTTGATGTCCAGGGACATGGTAGATAGTTCTTCATCCCCTCACTTTCAATCTGAAGGTGTACTCAGGTCTAAAATGAATCTCTTGAAGACAACAAATAGATGGGTCTTGATCCATTCTGATACCCAGTGTCTTTTGTTTGGCGCATTTAGTCCATTTATATTCAGTGTTATTATTGAAAAATATGGGTTTAGAGTCATTGCGTTATCTGTAGACTTCATGCTTATAGTGATGTCTCTGGTACTTTGTGTTCCTTGCAACCTTTCCTTCATAGAGTCCTGCTCAGTGTCACTTGTAGGGTTGGATTAGTGGTGATGAATTCCTTTAGTTTTTGTTTATTTGGGAAAACCTTTATCTCTCCTTCCATTCTGAATGACAGGCTGGCCAGATAAACGATTTTTGGTTGCATATTTTTCCTGTTCGTAACATTGAAGATTTCCTGCCATTCCTTTCTGGCCTGCCAAGTTTCAGTAGACAGGTCTGCTATTACCTTAATTACCTTATGTCTACCTTTGTATGTTAATGCCTGTTTATCTTTTAGAATTCCAGCTGCTTTGAGAATTCTCTCTTTTCCCTTGTATTTTGCCAGTTTCACTATGATATGTCGTGCAGAAGATAGATTCAAGTTATGTCTGAGGGGAGTTCTCTGTGCCTCTTGGATTACTATGCCTATTTCCTTCCCCAGGTTGATGAAGTTCTCAGCTATGATTTGTTCAAATACTCCTTCAGCCCCTTTCTCTCTCTTCTTCTTCTTCTGGAATTCCTATGATATAGATGTTGTTCCATTTGATTGCAACACTCAGCTCCTGAATTCTCCTTTCATGCTCCTGGATCAGATTATCTCTTTTTCTTGGCTTCCTATTTTTTCATAATGTTAGCTTCTAATTCACCTATTCTGTCTTCTGCCTCTTCCATCTGTGGTGTGGCCGCCTCCATTTTGTTTTTCACTTCATTTATAGTGTATTCTATTTCATCATGACTATTTTTAAGGTCCTTGATCTCTGCAGTGATGGAGTCCATGCTGTCTTCTATGCTTTTTTCAAGCCCAGCGATTAATTTTAAGACTGTTATTCAAATTCTTGTTCAGTTATGTTGCTTATGTCTGCTTTGATGAATTCTTTAGCTGTGACTACTTTCTGGAATTTCTATTGAGGAGAATTTTTCTGTTTTGTCATTTTGGCTAGTTTTCTGCCCCTTATAAGTTTTAAAAGCTTGTTATGTGCTCTAACCTCTGCAAGTACTGCTATATTAAAGGGCGCTTATACACTGTCCAGGGCCTGGCCTTTCAGGAGGTGTTTTTTGGAGATGTTACTTGCTCTCTGTTGTTGTGACTGGTTGTCCTCCACCAGGTGTGCCATGGTTTGTTCCCTGACATAGCTGTGGAAAGGAAAACAGACAGAAAAACAAACGGGAAACAAAAACAAGGAAACGCACCGACAGAAAAATAGGTAAGCACGCCAAAACAGAAAAAAGAAAAATGAACAACAATCTGAAGGCATAAAGCCAGAAATACCAGCAACAAGTAAAGAACAAGTTGTAGGCATTGCTGATAGAAGAGCACATACAAAGAGAGTAATGACAGTTGCAGGGATAAAGAGAAAATGAGCTTTGCCTAGGTAGAGAGACTGAAAGGCTTAACCCAAAGAGAGAGAAATGAGAATAAAGGAGGTAAGGAAAAAGAAATGAAGATAAAGTTACCCAGAGAAATTATATGGCCTGATTATTCCAGAGAGTGAAGAAAGTAAAGAAGGAGATGTAGAACATGCACTGAGAGAATGGATTAAATATGTCTGTTTAAGCAAACCCATATCGGAGTAACCAGCCTAGAGGAGGGGAGAGATAAGTAGGAGAAAAGGGAGAATATATCTAATTAACAATAGTTAATCCAGGCAATGCTGCAGTGCTTGTTTCACAGTGTCTATCCAGCTCAGTTCCTGTAAAAAAGAGGCTATCCGGCAAAGAGAAATGTGATTTGGTTTAGGTGGGTCCCACCTCCACTGTGGGCCCCTCGGACCAATCCCTGAGGTCTTGCCTTGCCAGTTTTGTGGAGAAAAATGGCGTCCCCCCAGTCCCTTCTTCACAGACCAGGAGTCCAAAATCACCGCTTTGTCTCCGTCCTCACTCTGCCAGGGATGTAGAATTTATCATTGCATGGTCCCCTGTGTGCCATGCTTATCTGAGTTTTAAACTCGCTACAACCGCTACACCCAGTTTCCCTGGTGTAGACTGCATCCCTGTTGCAGCACCAAATCCCGAGGTGACTCCCCACCTCCCCAGATATGTGGTCTGGACAGCCACTGGCCCCATTCCAAAGAAAACTCTGCATTTCGATACAGGACTTTTCTTTAAAAGTCCTGTGGTTAGGGACTGGATGGTAGATTCCCTCTCTGTCCCTGTCTGAGGTTTTTCTCTTGTCCAGATAACAGTCTTACGCTTTCCCAGCCGCTTTCTCTTCCATTTGCCTTTCCACAGACGGGGCTCCCTCCCCTCCACACCTCCACGGTCCATTTTATCTCCCCCAGTTTGCACTCACACACTTATTTAGGTGCTTCCTGGATTTTGCATTTTCTTCCTTGTAGACTCTGTCTCCTTTCCTCCCAGACTCTTGGGGTTGAGAGTCTTTGGCTTCAGTCTTTGTTTGAGAGATGTGGGAAGACCTGGTCCCCCTACTTCTCCACCATGTTGGCCCTCCTCCTCTGTTGCAATGCTTTTTAAAGAAGTCTGAGTTGCATATGCAGGAAGAAATCTCTTGCAGAGATAAGAAGGAAAAGGACAAAGAGAAATTAAATATTTTGCAGAGCTTAAACTAGCTCTGTACACCAGTCCACAATAGGATTCTTTTATGATTATTGAACACTTTGATTCCTTACTCAAACAATTAGTCTGTATTCTAGCAAGAAGCTGATTGTAGAGTGGGATTTGGAATTTGGAAAAACAGTGAGATTCATGATCAAAAGATACAGATCTGAATCCCAACACCACCACTTTTGTGATGGACGGCTCAATCCCATGAACCGTGAGATCATGACCTGAGCCCAAATCAAGAGTTGGACGCTTAACCAACTGAGCCACCCAGGTACCCCAACCTCAATTTTTTTAAAGTAAGCTTTACACCCAAAACGGTTTGAACTCACAACTCTGAGATCAAGACTTGCATGCTCTGATGACTTACCCAGCCAGGTACCCCAATTCTATATAAATTCTTATAAAATGAAAACATACTGACTTAAAGAAAATCCAATTTATATTGAGAAAATCAGAGAAATCCTGAGTAGAGTAGGAAAAAAATTGAAGCTAGCCAGTCATATAAATGGTCATCATGTGAAAGTAGTGCAATTCAGGAGACCAACATCATGCTGACATCTGTAATGCTTCTATAATTCTATAGATAGAAACATACAGGCATGGAGGGGTGCCTGGCTGGCTCAGTTGGTAGAGCACTCTTGATCTTGGGGTCATGAGTTCAAGTGCCATGTTAGGCATGGAGCTTACTTAAAAAAAAAAAAAAGAAACATATAGGCATTGAAAAATGAGCACTGGGTGTTGTATGGAAACCAATTTGACAATAAATTATTTAAAAAATATATATTTCAATAAGACAATGAGTTGATCTTAATAGTTACCATAATAAATTTTCTGTTTACTCAAATGAAAAAAAAAGAAAAAAAAAGAAAAACGGCCATTCACAGAACATATATATATACCATGTGCCTTAATTTTGAATGATCAATTAAGATATTGAGTATTTATCTGAATAAAAAATATATGAGAGTAATTGTGGTGTACTAATGTGGGATAGTGAAAATCATCCACATTGTGTGTAGGCAAAGAAGGTTGTATTATTTGTAAAAAATTTAAAAACAGTAATAAAACCAACAAAAACCTGGTCTGCTTGAAGTATCACCATGCTCTGGCAATTTTAAACAATGACAGTGATAAAATACACCTCTCCGGAAAAATATTTGTCTAAGGTCTAAATAATTGATGAAGTTACTGTTAAAAGGTTTTTTTTTTTAATTTTATTTTAAATGTTTATTTATTTTTGGGAGAGAGGGAGAGAGCTCAAGTAGGGAGGGGCAGAGAAAGGGAGACAGAGGATCAGAAGCAGGCTCTGTGCTGACGACAGACAGCCCAACGCGGGGCTTGAGCTCACAAACTGTGAGATCATGACCTGAGCTGAAGTCAGATGCTTAATCGACTGAGCCACCCAGGGGCCCCAAGGTTTATTAATATATATGTGAACTTCGAATGAGACCTACTCATTACTAAGCACTGTATTGTTACTTATAAGTAAATTCAGAGAACTCCCAATTATACTAATAGCACCTGATGCACACAGACTCAGCTACAAGAATTCCTTTGCAGAATTAAGTTCAAAATGGTTTAAAATCATTGAAGCTTGCTTTGGGTACAGTTCATGTCTGCAGTCATATGGTACAACATCTTTGTTTAAACTATAGTTTCAAAATAAATAACGACAGCGCAGTGAATGTTTCTACTTTTGAAGTAGGTGTCAGTATGCCTTCTTTATTCATTTCCTATTGCCGTGGCAACAAATTAAATTACCACAAATTTAGTGCCCTAAAACTTTAAAACGACTGTGATTTCCCTTCTGTAAATGCCAAAATTAATTTGTGCCCCTTCCCTGCCTCCAAAAGATGTCATGGAGATAAATAACTGAAATGGTACCACATCCTGAATAAATCATAGCTGTTTACACACTATGTCAAGCCTGACTTGATATCATCTTCCAAATAATTCAGAACAAAGGCTCAAATCCCAAATTTCTGGCCTCTATCACAAGGCCATCACCTACTAATAGGATTCCTCTTCTTCTAGCTTACAACAGCATGTTCCTTACCCCCTTTTGACCCCTCATCAAAGGCATCCTTAAAGTCCATGTTCCTAGTGACAGCCTGTTTAAGGCCATTTTAAGGCTTTCTCTATCATGCTCCTCAAAATTCTTCTAGCCTTCACCCACTGCTTGATTACAAAACCACTCCCACATTTTAGGTACCTGATACTGCAGTACTCCACTTCCGGTACCAGATTCTGTAGCAGTTTTCTACTGGTCTGTAACAAAGTACCACATAATTAGTAGCTTAACACAACACCCGTTGTTGTTATCATACAGTCCTACAGGTACAGCTTAACTGGGTCCTCTGCTCAGGAACTCACATGGCAGTATCAGCCTGTAATCAGCCAGGACTGCAATCTCATCTGAGACTTGACATCTTCTTCCAAGTTGGTTGTTGGTAGAATTCAGTTCCTTCGAACTAGAATGAAATTCCCATTTTCTTCCTGGCCATCAGCCTGGGAGCATTCTCAGCACCCAGAGGCTACCCTCAGGCCCTTGCCACATGGTCCCTTTATCTCACAACACAGGTTTTTGATTCTGTACGGCCAACAGGTGAACATCTGCTTATCTTAAGGACTCACTTGATTAGGCTAGACCCACCCAGGACAATCTTTTAACTTGAAATTAAATGCAGGAATTAAATTCCCTCATATTCACAAGGCTTGCCCACACCAAACGGAGGAAATCACACAGGGCATGTATGCCAGGGGTGGAAATCTTGGGACCATCATAAGAATTCTGCCCACACTTTCCCCTTTGACCTTGGATTCCTGACCTTACAGTGCTGCTGAAGTGTTCCATGTTGTTACTCCCCTCTCTTTTCTGTTTGTATGTCCTAGTCCTTGGACTGGTGAGCAACCTGGAAAAGGCCACCATAGGCATGATTGTATACAGCCAATAACCTTTATTCTTCCCTAGTCCCTCGGATAATGTGTATGGACACATATATTCATGGATATTTAAGAATGAATCAACTGGAGAAGTCAACATAGCAAAAAAGTTCTTAATTTTTAGAAGTCTGTCTAGTATGAAGTATTTAACACTCTCCTACCCATTTAAAAACATATTTTTCATAAAATGAAAAGTCTAACAGATGTTTTAAATATTTTTAAGAATTGGCCAAAGAGAATTCATAGGGAAACCTATTTGCTTTGTGCACAATGCTGCTAGCTGTACATATCTCTAGTTCAGCCGTTGCCTAGAAAATAATTCATCAATTAAGTTAACTTTTATTTTTCTTCAATGTCCACTGGGGAAAATATCCCCATTTTCCCCACTTCTATGCTCAGATAAATGCTTTCTTCAATGATCATGCTGTGGTTAGAGTTTTAAGAGTATTTATTTACTGTTTGTACTGTAAACATGGTGGCTTCCTCTAAATAGTTTTAGCATCAAGGTCAGTAGGTCCTTGGGGACATGCACAAACCTTAATACATATGCAAAGATAACTGAAACATGCACTCTTAAAAATCATTAGATGAGAAGAAATCCCCTTTCCAATCTATATAAAATCAATTGGTGTATTTTTTGAGTCTGACAAAAACATTTAAAAATGTTCATTTTTATGTTATTGTTCTTAGCATTATAAAAGGGAAGTCACTCTCCCAGGCTTTATATTAATTATTAATTTGTGCTAGCTTTCAGGTAACAACTTGGGTACCAGAAGAGAAGCAGGTACTGAAGCAGGTCCAGTCTCCTTCTAATGTGAACTGGGCCACATTCACTAGTCTGTTAGGTTCAGGCTCCTGCTCGTATACCCATAGAGTATTCATCAAATATTTTGCGAGATAGATCAAAAAAAAATTAGAAAGCTATACTTACTCAAATACCAAGAGTCAACTCTTATACATGAACTTCTAATCCCAAAACCATATACAGGGCACCTGGGTGGGTTAAGAGTTCAGCTCCTGATTTCTGCTCAGGTCATAATCTCATGGTTCATGTGACTGAGCCCCACGTTAAGTTCCACACTGAAAGTGGAGCCTGCTTGGGGTTCTCTCTCTCCCTCTCTCTCTGTCCCTCCCCCACTCACCTGAGTGAGCACTCTCTCTGTCTCAAAATAAATAAATAAACTTTAAAAAAAAAGCCATATACAACTTAACAGGTTTGAGGAACGTTCACTATAGGAAACAAGGATAAGCATTTAAAAACACGCATAAATCATTTTATATGACATGATAAAGAGATTATATACCTGAAAAAAATCTTAAGGGTCAAATAATTTGAAATATCTTTTAACAGTCAATCACAGATATAGTCATTAGAACCAAAAGAAATTTATTTATTAAATTTCTTACTTGCCAGTGGTGAGAACCAAGAAACACTATACCAAACAACAATCAATTAAGACCCCACTAATAGTCTGTAAGCCAGTTCATACAAGAGAACAACCAAAGTAACTGTTGATTATTAGGCTAGAAAGATGTCCTTCTGCATGTCTTTCAATTGCACAAGGACATATATTTAACCACAGGGATCTATGCAAGCAGTATCATAGTATATATAGACTTAGATGAGTCACAGCTTCTGGAGGGCTATTCCTTGTCTAGCTTACATAGCTGTTTCACTACTCTTGTTGATTTCTTTGTTGGCTTCTTTCACATTTTCTTCTCCTTTGTTGGTTTTCACTTTTTCTCCTTCTTTGTTGGCTCGTTTCTCTTCTGCTCTTTCACTGTCAGCTTTCTCCCTTCCATGGTTGCCTTCTTTCTCTTCTTTGTCATGAATACTGATGTAAACTGCTTTGTTATAGCCTTCCCGGTTCCGAGCAATTTCAATGGCAAAAAATTGTATCCTGGGGGCTTAAAGGTGAATAGAATTGATTATTGGTCATAATCATAATTACTTCTCTAAACCTACTGAAAATCTACTGACAAAGCTGAACTAACATTCAAAGCATTCCAGAACAGTCATAAACTTCAGAGATGTGGAATTCTAATCTTGTTAAATAAGCCTGAAAATACTCAACAATTTTATCTCAGTTACTCAACAAACAGTAACATGATCTTTAAATATATATATGTATAAACATATACATGATCTTTAAATAAAATGATCCCCAAACTATTCATGTCATTAATTCTTCAGTAAAACCAGATCCCTCACTCTCTTTATACAGAAACAATTACAGAGGCAAGAATCTCACCAAATATGGTGTTTTCTTCAGTGTAGCCCTGAGAACAATCCAGTCTCAGCAAAGTACCATAGTTGAAGTCTTCTACAATCCCGTCAAACTTTAAGCAAAATGGCCTCCACTTCTATAAAGGCAAAAAAGATGCCCTAGATGACAAATGCAGGAAGCTGGTGAAGTCAGGCCAGGAAAAGAGATTCCACATGCAGTGAGGAAAATAGCCATAGTGAAAGAGACGAGGACTGAGCTGATTTCTAGTTTCACTAGCATTGAGTTTCTGTGCTATCTATTGTATTTAGACTGGTATTTCCCAACATGGACAATATCTTAACTTGACAAAAATATTTAAATCCTTGACTATGGAATTAAAATTTGATTTAAACATTTTTAATGTTTATTTTTTGAGAGAGAGAGACAGAGCACAAGTCAGGGAGGGGCAGAGAGAGAGGGAGACACAGAATCTGAAGCAGGCTCCTGGCGCCAAGCTGTCAGCACAAAGCAAGCAATGGGGTTCAAGCTCAAGAACCCAAATTCATCGTGAGATGAATTGACCTATGAGATCATGACCTATGCCGAAGACAGATGCTTAACCGATTGAGCCACTCAGGTGCCCCTAAAATTTGATTTCTTAAATATATTGTTTTGTTTTTAAGTTATTGTTAACTCAGCCCAAAATAGGTATTCATCTCCACTGAAGCACAAATGAGACCGAGGTGGCAGGAATGTGGCACAAAGTCACGAAGTTAAATTTTAAGAAAGAAGTCCATTTGCTAGAGGCAATTTTCCAAAGATCAGTAACAACTTGCTGAGTTAAAAGTTTACATTTTTCATAACACAAGGATCTACTCTCGGGGAAATATTTTCACACTATAAGAGTTTTAGTGCACTGTAAAAGTATAAGATAATCAGATAAGTAATGTGAAACCTATGTTTTCCAATTACCCATTGCCCATGATAATGTGAACTTAAATCCAGATAATTCGGTACCTCCCTGTACCCTATTTGTCAATCGTCCATCCAAGCTTTCTGGTCAAACTATTAACATAAGTAAATTTGTTCCTCCTCCCCTGAAAGGGTGGGTAGGAAGGGATGAAATGTCCAGTCAAAAAAAAAATAGATTCAATGAACATGAAAAACTCATAAGCCAGGAAAATATTTATTTCATTTCATAACTTACTTATTAGTTGATTATAACTACATAAAAGCCCTGGTTCTTTACATATTTCCTTAAAACAGACAGAAAAAAGTTTAAATGTAAATATATTTACAGTCAATTATTGTTAGTCAGATGGTAGGCAATATTTAAGAGAGAGAATTCTTACCTCTTTAGCTGATTCTGATTTGAGCTCTTCTGGGTCCAACACATCTATCCTGAGTTTCTCAAAATTTTCTCGAAACTCAGAATAGATTTGGTCATCCACTTTGGTGAGTTTCAGGAACTGTGGGTCAACTGATGAAATCAGCTGCCAGACATAAGACAACATACAGATTCTAGTCTCTAATTTACTACACTTCTTTCCTCCTTCCCCATAAAATCCTTATGGTTCTAAGGGGAAAAGACTTTATTAGGAAATACAGACATACTAGGTCTCGTTGAAATCATGATAGAGTTTTCAAGGGCCATGATATACTACAGTCCTTTCCACCAATTAAACATTTTTGGTCCTAGTACTGCCTAGCTATTGCCCTCTCTGAATTGTCCATGGAGTCATCAAACATTTATTAATTGCCTACTATGGGCTAAGAATTATTTGTCCATTTAGCAGCAGAACACTGGGCAAAGAAGTACAAGTCCTTGCTGTCAAAACAAAATTCACTTTCACCCCCCATTCTCTGTGGGTAAGATATTACAATAATAAAAATGATCAACAAAATACAAATGCTTAACTTGCTGAGCATAGTCATTAGCAAAGAACCATATACTACAATCACATGTTTAATTCTGTTTAATAATGAAGACAGACAACTCACCTTGTAGTAGACTTCGGCATGCTGCATTGCTTTCATGGCCCAAGCCATCTCAATATCAGGCTGCAAAGAAGAAAGCAAGGTCAGAATCTCCAAATCCTGCTACTAGAGAACAAATTAAGGATGTCTGTAGAGGTCTAGTTAATGCTCAGTAACACTACCAAACTTGGTGTTACTATCAAAGGATAAAAACTGTAGTAATGGGTCTGGATAGTATAAAACTTTTGTCATTATGAAGGAAACTACCTACCAAAAGAAGCTACCTACACAGTCTAATCAACAGCAAAAGCCACTGGCTCTTTTCCCAGAAGCTAGTGAAAGCGTGGGAGACTACATACAGTGGTAGATAAATTGCCTTCTCAGGACTGAGTTAAAACATTGTAAAACTGACTGAAATAATACATTCACATACAATACTGAGTTGTTGGGAGAACAAAGTAAGATAATGGAACTGAAATATTCTACATTGTTAATAGTGCAGCATGTTATAATTTGTGCTTATCAGGTAACCAATTCCCCACACTTAAAAATGAATCAGTATTGTGAAGCAGGCTAGGTTATAAATAAGCCTTACCAAGTACTCACCATCTGTTCCATTAAAATCTCCCACTCCAGCTAAATGGATCTATTTCATTGACCCCAGAAAAGCCACTTGCATTTTTACCTCCACACCATATACCAGGTCCTTTTTCCAACTGCCAACCAATGTCTTTTATCCATCTATACTTTGAGGATCCAGTTAGAGCTTCACTTTCTCAGTGAAATCTTAAGACCTCTACTCTCTCAGTTCTTCTTGGAATAAACTCCTTTGGATCTTATATCCTAACCTAGTATACACCAATCATATTTCCATTTGAGTGTTACTATATTGTCATGCCCAGGTGTCTTGTATCTTAAAAATATTATATGCTTTCTCTTTAAGAATCTAAACAGGACACACCATAATTCAGTGCCACATTACTGCATAAGGTTATCACTCAGGAACCTTTAAAATTAGTGATTCCACACTCTCACTCCCCTCCCAAATATTTTGATTTAAGTGGTATAAACTGCGACTTGGACAATAGAAGATATAAAAGCTTCTCAGGGGGTTCTATTGCAGCAAAGTTTGAGAACTCTTTCCATTGGCATTTATCCTGGGTTTGTGGACCAAAAAGATTAGAATTAATAAAAAGTGCGGTCTCTGGCCGGCAAGGAGGGGTTTCACAGAAGATATCAGGTCAGGAGGTTACAATTTCATTTTAGGCCCTGCAGACGTCCCAGGCCAGTTGGGTGAGTGGCAGCTGGGAGTGAGTCATACTCACATCATTGCCATAAGACTCGGCCGGGAGAGAAAGAGCATGTGCCACAGACACGAGTTCCCCGGAAACCTGGGAAGGGAACAAGAAGAGGGGAGTGGGTGTTCAATGCTCGACCCAGCTCGACTCCCCGCCCCGCCCCGACCCCAGAGCAGCGTCTCACCGGCTCAGCAATCCCACTAGTCGCCTCCATGTTGCACACCACACACCGAGGAACAGCTTCCGGGAAAGGACTATCTGCGTGCTCTTTCTGCATTTGGTTGGAAAAGGGGGGCCGGGCCAGACTGGCTCTCTTCCGGCGCGCCTGCGTGCAATCTCCCTCGCCTGGAGGAGGGTGGAGGCGGAGTCACTGGCCCCGCCTCCTCCGTGCTGCTCAGGCTCAAAAAGGTGTGGCCTTGTTGCGCAGTCTGAGATGCTTGAGAGGTCTCAGGTGTTTGCATGTTCTTTAATATCAGTGGTGACCATGCGAAAAGCCTGAGTTAAAGCTATAGCGCGCCCGCACTGCTGAGTGAACAGCAGAGATTTGGATTCACACTCTCCGTTTGTGCAAGCAGGTGCATACACCAATAGGGCACCCCCCCCCAAAAAAAAACCTCCAAATAGAGAGTAAATTACAAACAAGCATGGTGCTAAGCAAGAAATAGAGGGGTGAAGAATTTAGTCCCTGTTTTGGAAGAAGCACTTACAGTGAGAGGGAATCTAAAGTGGTCATCACGAAATAGCATCATGTACCCTGGAAAAGAAATAGAGGATAAATAACCTGAATCATAAAGGGCAACCAGCATAAAAGGGGAAACAGGCAAGGAAGGACACACCAGGGTGAAGGAAGTGCATGTGAAAGGGACTTTAAGAACTAAAAACCACAGTAACATACAGCAAATGTCAAAAAAAAAAAAAAAAAGCTGCAGTAAGACTGTAGTCATTTAATATCTTGGGAGAAAAGTTGGGTTTTGTATACTGAATATTAGGGATTTGAGACTTTAACCTAAAAGCAATGGTAAGCTAATAAATATCTTTAGTCAGCCTCGCGATTAAAAATAAATTCTAAGAAAATGAGTAAGAAACAATGTGGCAGATAACATTGATGAAGGCAATTCTGCAGGCAGAGAGAACGAAGTGAAGACACTAGGTGATGGTAATTTAGCAAAGGCAATAAGAATTAAGATGAATTTTGAAAATAAGAGAAATAGAATGAATAGAACTTATTGACTGATTGGATATGGGGGATAAAGAAGAATCAGGATTCCAGTATGAGTCCCAAATTTCAGAACAGGATTTGGGAATGCATGCATTGAGCTAAAAAAACACAAGAGAAGGGATGATGATTTTAATTTGAGGAGTTGAGTTTGAAGAGCCTATGGAACATTCAGATAGAGTTGAGTAGTTAGAGGGAGATCTGATCAGAGAGATAAATCATATAGCTGTTTCTTTAGGTTTAATTGAGCTGTTCAGAGGAAACTATGAAGGGCTGTAAAGACACAAAGAGTGGCAGGCCAAAGAAAGAGCAGTTTATGAAGAAGAAAATGGCAGGGAAAATAAAGAAGTAAAAGAGAGAGAGGGAGAGAGAGTCATCAGTGAGACATCAGCAAAGAACCAAAGGAGAGTCTCACAAAAGCAAACGGGCAAGAGAACTTCCAGGAAGAAATGAATAGTAGTACCCAATACCCTGGGTTGAGTACACTAAGCCCACAAATATCGAGAGGTCATTGACAGCCTTAGCAAGAGCAGTTTTAGTGGAATGGTGAGGGCAGAAGTCAGATGGTAGTGGGTTGAGAAGGGAATGGGGGTTAAAGAAGAGATGACAATGACCATAGAAAGTTCTTCCAAAGAGTTGAAGCTGGAAAGAGACATGAGGTCCAGGGACTTTTGAAAGTTGTGGTGAAATACACATAACAGAAAAATTTACCCTCTTAACCATTTCTAAGTATACAGTTCAATAGTGTTAAGTATATCCACACTGCTGTCTGACAGAACTAGCTCCTCTTGCAAAATGGAAACTCTACACCCCATTAAGCAACAACTTCCCATTTCCCCTCCCCCCAGCCCCTGGCAACCACTATACTACTTTCTGTTTCTATGAATTTGACTACTTTTGATACCTCATATAAGTGCAATCATGTAGTGTTTGTCTTTTCGTGACTGGCTCATTTCACTTAGTATAATGTCCTCAAGGTTTGTCCATGTTGGTGCCATGTGGCAGTATTTCCTTTGTTTTTAAGACTGAATAATATTCTATTATTATTATATATTGTGTGTATACACCACATTTGGTTTATCCATTCATCCATCCATGAGTATTTGGGTTGCTTCCACCTTTTGGCTATTGCGAGTAATGTTGCTATGAACATGGGTGTGAAAATATCACTTTGGGACGCTGCTTTCAGTTGTTTTGGGTTTATACCCAGAAGTGAAATTACTGGATCATGTGGTAATTATATTTTTAATGTTGTGAAGAACCTCAGGGACTTTTTAAATTATTAGTTTAGGTTTAGAAAGACTTATGTGTGCTGGGGAATTGGCCTTATACCAAAGACTGTCCTGGAGGGTGAGCTAGGTATCTCCAGAGAAACTGAATGAAGACGGGTAGCAAACACAGGAGATTGAGGTGTTCCCTCCAGAAGCTTCCTGTTTTGTCTACGAAGCATGAGAGGGCAGCTGAGAGCAAGAGGGAATGTGTTAAAGTCTTGTCTCGAGAAGAATGTCTTGGAAGCCCTGCATAGCTGCTCAGAGGAAAGGGAAGACCACTCTCACAAGGAGATGGGGGGGACATTCTCAGGGAACAGCTAAAACTAGAGGACACGATTCTGCAAGGATAGCAGTCTGTGTGTAACCCAGAGGTTCAACTGTAAGATGGGTCATCCACATGGATGCTGAATGTTGGTGAATGTGGAGGTCTGACCAGGAGGTCAATAGACAACAGTAAAATGGAGGGTTAGACTCAAGACGATGGCCAAATCTGTGCATAACAAGTGAATATGAATAGAATTTTAGGCAACGCAACTGGACTTTTACCTGAGGAAGCATTTAGGTAATTTGCTTGTATCTAATATTTTGGGCCGATTAATTACCTTTAATTTATAAAACAGAAAAGTTATTATGATGTGTAGCATGTGCACAGTTTGTTAGGATTATTTTACTCTATTTATTTTATTTATTTATTTTTTTACATCAGGGAACTTCTCACCGCTCAAGTATCCACAGGCTTAGATACTTGCAGAGACCAGAAACCGAGGACCTCGCAAGATTGGAAAAGCCAATTGCTCTGTACCCGCAAACAGCAGGAGATATAACTATCGCCCAGAGTCTTTCCCATTGGCAGGCCAGGCAGAGCTATCGAAATAAGCATTGGCTTTTGCACTCACACCTGTTGTTTCAGCTGGACTCAAGGTAGCTGGCTATTGAAATAAGGGAAAGAGGAGTGGGACAGTAACAAAAGACAGTTCATAAAAGGGGAGTGTTGGTGGACTTTCAGAACTGTATTGAAGAAAGGCCCTCTGGTGTGGGGCAAGAAAATTAAAGATGAAAGTTCAACTGGGATGATTCTTTTCTGGAAGGCCACCAGTGAGTTGACCTTTGGCTTCCTTCTAAGGCAGGTAATGTGGACATACCATGGATGGAGCCGAAGGCTTCACCAGTACTCACTAAGGTGCTGAAGTATCTTTAATGCCAGGGATAAAGTGGGGTCGGGTGTGCGTGTGAGAAAGTGAAACCTATAACTGCTTGGAGCTAGAGACCCATAGGGTAGAAGAAGGCATCTTACATGTAAGGAAGGCATCTTCCATTATCGATATGTTTGTCGTTGGCAAGGGTGAGTGCTGCTATTCGCCGGTGGTAAAGCCATGTAGATACTCCTTAAAAATATGGATCACATGGTCTTGGTGGCTGTCAGACAATATGGGAAGACAAACCTGAAGGACCTTGAAACTAGTCATTAAAAGTTGAGAGGAAAACTAGGACTATGGCCAGAAACCATGAAAGTTAGTCTACTATGAAAATGTAAAATCTGGAAAATAAAAGTGTTTTCTGCCACAGGTGTGGTTCATGATACCTACAGGGGTTGACTTGTGGTCATCTTATAGTGAGTGTGTTTCATACAGAAATAGGGTGTTAGAGGTGACATCTTGAGTGATTGTGTCCACAGGGTGCATTCTATGGTCAGGAGGGAGTGCAACAACAATGACCCCGGGATGCAATCCCAAATTGGAACTTGTCCCAGAAACCTCATTGTAACATAGCCTCAAAATACATAAAGCAAAAATTGAAAGAATCGCAAGCAGGAATGGGCAAATCCAGTAAAAAAACACGTCTCTCAGCAATTGACTGCTCAAACAGCCAACAGCTTAATAAGAATTTAGAAGTTTTGAAGATGTGAACAAACTCGACTTAATGGATAAATCCTGAGCCCCGAACCCAACAATTATATCATATACATAATTTATTGTCAAGTATCTGTGCAACATGTTTAATAAATATATTGTAACATGTGACAAAGTAAATCTCAAAAAAAAAGAAAAAAACAAAAAACTGACAGAGTCCAACTCACTCATTCAGGCTAGAAGCTATAATTTGTATGAGGTAGGATGTCCTGGGGCAGTGAGGTCAGTGAGATATTAAGCGCGAATCGAGCAACAAAATAGGCCGATAGTATTCAGGGGTGTGATTCTTATGGACTGTTTAGCTATTGGACTATAGACAGGAAAGCCAATTCAATAGGCCTTGAAACTTGCCACTAAAAGCTGGAAGGAAAAACAACTGGGGCTGTGGGCAGAAATCATGTGAGAGAGTATTCCATGAAAACAGAAAGCGTGATTTACAAGATGTAACAGGGGCCAGGTCCAAGAGATGGCTTGCGCCATCTTGCTGAAGCTGTGAGTGTGGTCATCATATTCTAGGACTGTTTTGTGATCAGGAGGAAGTACAACGGTCCCTTAAGATGCCATCCTGGCCATCTGACACAGTTGTTACATCTGACACAGGTGACACAATGCACTGTGTTTCAGGGACTCACAAGTCCCTGAAAATCTTGCTCTGTCTTGGGGTCCAGCGGCCAGGAAGGGTTGACATCATGATACCACCACAACTGATACCACCAAATACCTCTCCCTTACTCAAAGAAAGGCACGGCCATTCACTAGTCTCCATAAGTCTCTCTCATCTTTGTGTCATGTCGACCATCTCACCTCCATCCTGCCCCCCTTACTATCGAAAGTAGCTCTAGTGTCCTCAGGGGTGCTGGGGTAAGATAATGCTGTCAGGCTGGCCGTGAACTCCAGCTACTGCTCTTTTGTAGCTGGTGAATAATAGATTTGCTTCTCAGGAAGGAAAACTCAAGAAACACCATTTAACACCCATAAAACCAACTAGCAATAAACTTAGACCTTGAATTCAAGTCTTAACCCTCCATCTACTGTTTTTGTACAAAAACAGAGGTCTCTCTCCGTCTCTCTCTTTTTTCAAATACTAAATGGGAAGAAAAACGCTTAACCTGTAGAGTTATTCTGACATCAATGATGTAGTGTGAAACCTAATTTAGGAGAGCTGCCCAATTTATGAAAACTATGCTTTTATTTACCATTAATCAGTAGCTGTATAAAGAAAGGAAGGGCTGCTCCCTGCTGCCACCTGCAGCACACCTGGAAGTCAGAAGGCCCACATGATCCCTGAATACTATACCAGGGACCATGACACAATGACACAATTCAGGTTCCTTGTCTAGCGGGGGGGGGGGGGGGGGGGGGGGGGGAGGGAAGGGGAAGGAGGGGAGCGGGGGGGGGGAATGACAAATCGAAAGTGAAACCGACACGTCGACAAATAGTTGATCATTCTACCCTAGAGAAACGCTGGCTCATTTGATTGAGTTATGAACCTGTTTTGCAGAAGTCGATCAACCACCCAGGAGACTGGCTAAGACTGAAGCAAACCGGGAAGAATTCTTGCAGCTGCGTGGAAGGGACCAAGAGTGAATGAAAGTAACCTCTGTGACGACACACCCCACGATCTCTCCCGTTCATCATGCTTAGGCCACCATTTTCTGAACACGTGGACACATGAAGAGGCATGATTCTGGAATGCATATGCCCCTATTTGCAGTCAGCATATTCCATTCAACCCTACATACCCCTTGACATCCTGACCGCTTATCCTTAAATACACCCAACCCCAGCCCTTCAGGGAGGCAGGTTTGAGAAATGTTCTCCTGTCTCCTTGCTTGGCGCCCTGCAACAAAACTATTTTCCCCGCCCAAAAGCTCGTGTCAGTACTTGAGTTGCTGAGCCTCTGGAGACACCAATATGGAACCTGCAGAATATGGGATGGGTGCCGTCAACAGAATTCACAAGTAAAACCTGCAATCTCTAGGGCAATTGGCAGGCAAATTTGGCCCTTCAGACCTATGCGTAGTTAGGAAGCATGTAGGTCTAGAGTGGCAACACTTCTCCTGGGTAGGTTTTGGGGATTCAGAACTTCTAATACTTTGAGAGACAGGCAAGACAGTCTGGTGAGTCACAGTAGAAGGTATCTATTCCTAAAAGGAAGGACTTTCATATTCATACTCTTTTACTTCTCACTTCTACTGTCCCTGGTGTGTCAGGGGATTGTGTTACATACAGTATGATAGGCAGACTGGGCCCCATAAAGCAGACTGGAGACTGAGAAGACAGGGCTCCCAGTATAGGTCTGGATGCTATTTTGCCATCCTACCTAAGATGTATGCTTATCTGAGTGTGCAGACCCTGGTTTATTTTGCAAAGGGTGTTTGTCGGTATTACAAGAGCTTCCCTTCTTGATATCCCGCCTTCAACGTAGCATCATCTCTTTGCCCTTAGTGGGGTTTGCATTCCATTTAGTTTATATTTTATCTCCTCTTTGTGTTCCTAATGTCTTACATGCAGTATATACCTCATGAAATTTTTCGTTCAATCTCCAACATTTGTTGATAACCTACTCAGAGATGTGCCCATATGTGGCTAAGACCTAGGTATATAACAATGAATAATGCACGGTACCTTCTTACGAGGCACTCATCCTTGTGAGAGATATTGTTACATTAAAACTGATCATTAAAAAAAAGGTAGTATTAAAAAAAAAAGATAGTAGTAATTAAAATGACAGAAATTCCAAGGAGTAATATAGTGGTGGCATATATTAGAGAATTTCCATGATTTTTTTAAAAATTTAAATCCAAGTTAGTTAACATATAGTGTAGTACTGGTTTCAGGAGTAGAATTTAGTGATTCATCACCTACATATAACACCCAGTGCTCATCCCAACAAGTGCCCTCCTTAATTTCCATCACCCATTTAGCCCATCCCCCTGCCCACTTCCCCTCCAGCAACTCTCAGTTTGTTCTCTGAGTTTAAGAGTTTCTTATGGTTTGTCTCCCTCTTTGTTTTTATCTTATTTTATTTTTCCTTCCCTTCCCCTGTGTTCATCTGTTTTGTTTTATACATTCCACATATGAGTGAAATCATATGATAGCTGTCTTTCTCTGACTTATTTTGCTTAGCATAGCATAACATACTCTAGTTCCATCCACGCTGTTGCAAATGGCAAGATTTCATGCGTTTTGATCACCGAGTAACATTCTATTGTGTATCTATACCACATCTTCTGTATCCACCCATCAGTCGATGGGCATTTGGCTCTTTCCATAATTTGGCTATTGTTGACAGCGCTGCTCTAAACATTGGGGTGCATGTGCCCCTTCAAATCAGCATTTTTGTAGCCTTTGGATACATACCTAGTAGTGCAATTGCTGGGTGGTAGGGTAGTTCTATTTTTAATATTTTGAGGAACCTCCGTACTGTCCTCCAGAGTGGATGCACCAGTTTGCATTCCCCCTAACAGTGCAAAAGTGTTTCCCTTTCAGAGAAGTTCTGTGATGATTTGTTGGATGATTGGATCGATGACAATACATCCAGGGCATTATGGGAAGACAGAGAAGGGCTCTAAGCTATCTTTGGGGGACGGTGGAATCTGCACAAATGAAGTGAACACATTCTGGGCTAAAGTTGGAAGCTTCTGATGCAGTAAGTTTCCAAGAAAATTCTGGGAATTTTGATTTAATATTGTTCATGAGTAAGGGTAAGGAAATAATCATTCTATTAACTGCTAAGTCTGGATCATATGGGACTCACACTGCCCCATACCAGTAGTTGGTGTGTGTGTGTGTGTGAGTGTGTGTGTGTGTGTGTGTGTGTGTGTGTGTGCGCGCGCGCGTGTGTCTGCGAGTAGATGTTTAAGAGAGAAGACGCCTCCCTAGGCACACCAAGGGTAGTTCAAAGTGATTTGAAATCAGGCCAGATTTAAAACCACTTCCTCCTTGGAAATTGCCAACCTTATTCTCCTCTTTAGTCTCAGGGCCATGATGATTTATAGTTAAAGCAAAGTATGTCATCTTTTATTTGAGAGACACCTGAATTTTATTATCTTTGTGACCTTAGGCAGGTTTCTAGAGCTCACTGAGCCTTGGTTTCCTCACTTCAAAAGTGGAGGTTATAGTCACGCTTGCCTCACTTGGTTGTTTTAACGATGGCATTATATAATAAGTGAACATGTGAGCTCTTAGCCCAAGGCCTTGGAGCCTAGGAAATGATCAGTAAATTCTAGTTCATTCGGAATGCTATGGACTTTCCAGACATAGGTCAGACTGTGGCTCTGAGATTATTTTCTGCAAGGGTTCCTTTGTTCCACATCTGCTAAGGGAGAGGGAGGCCTGGGGCAACGAAGGGGAGAAATAGGCATAAGTTAGCCATGGTACTTATGGGTTAAGCTGTAACTTCCTGGTGCTATGGTGAACTAGGGCTGTCACGTTGGTTGGGCATAGACCCCAGTCATGCCCGTCTTGCTGCAGTGGGTCATAACTTTTCCTCAAGGGAAGCTCTGATAGCTTCACTAAGCAAGCACAATACCAGAATGTTATCATCAGGACTTTGGACGTTAGAGGCAGCAGCCCTGGGTTTCAAGAAGAAAAATGAACTAAGCCCATGGCTGGTCTCTTTGCATAGTCACTTTTGTCTCTTCCCCTTCTTTCCTTCCTTTGCCTTTATTCTCTGTGTGTCTCTGTCTCTCTGTTTCTCTCTCCCTCTTTGCTGCCCCCTCTCCTCTCCTCTTCCTCTGATCCTTCTTTCTTTCTTTCTTTCTTTCTTTCTTTTTTTTTTTTTTTTTGCTTTCTTACAATCACAGAACATTTTCATAGAAACATAAAACAGTTTTTAATGTTATTAACACTTGATAATCCAAGCCGCATCTCTAAATTTTCTCAGCTAGAAATGTGGAAAATGTTTTTGTTTCAGCTGTGTGTGTGTGTTTTTCCCCTAACTGATCAGAACCATTTGGTCATTTAGAACTTGGATCAATTCTTCACAGAGTCCTCTGAGGCCTTCCCCATGCCCATATTTCAGATCTCCTTTGTCATTCCATTCCATTCTGTTCCATTCCATTCCTGGGTGAGGATATGGAATCACATGTCAGAATATGCCATCAAGCCTGTCCCATCCCCAAGCCTGGTGATGACCTTGGTGGCCATCACGCACCCTGGCTGGTGTTGCTGAGTATGTTGATGCAGAGCTCACTAGGAGTTCTGGAGCATCCAGAGAAGAGGCAGGGATGAGATTGGTGATGAGCCGGTGTGGCTGCCTTGGTGTTAACCCTGTTTTTATTCAGCCACATCTACAAAAGATCCCAGGGCTCTGGACCCAAGTATCCACAGCACATTTCTCTGAGAGTGGCTCCTGTGGTGCTTGGTGGCAAGGGAGCATCCTTTATTCTGACCACAGGCCCATCAGTTGCACATGGTGATCACCCACCATGAAAGGGAGCCATTTGGCCTCTGCTGAGTGATTTGCACTGCTTCCTCACTCTTAGAGAAACAACGGTTTCAGTTTTTAGTCTCAGCCTCCCATTGGATTCATATTCGATCCCATGGGAACTGGGCCAGGAGACAAACCTGAGTAAGGGATATCACCACTTCCCCCAAACAGCCATAGTGCTGTTAGTGGGCCAAACTGGGCTTCCTGATTCTTTCTTCCTTAGGATGTCATTTCCTAGTATCCTTTTTCCATCCCTAAATCAAATAGTCCTCTGATAGAAAATAAATGATATCTCACTGTGATTAAAATTATTTTATTGCCTAACCAAGAAACGGACTCTTAACTAGAGAGAACAAACTGATGGTTACCAGAAGGGAGCTGGGTGGAGGGATGGGTTAAATAGGTGATGGGGATTAAGGAGGGCACAGGTTGTGATGAGCACTGGGTGTTGTACGGAAGTGTTCAATCACACAATATTGGACACTCGAAATTAATATTGCACCGTATGTTCAAAACCGGAATTTAAAATAAAATATATATATATATATATATATATATATATATATATATATATTTAAAATACACACACACACACTATATATATATATATATATATATATATATATATATATATATATATTCCTGACTCGTGTTGGGGTGGAGCATCTTTTTCCATGAAAGGTGGGGTGTGTGGGCAGGGGGCAGGAAGGCCATTTTTGCAGGTCATCACACATGCTCAGCAATGTCTGGAATGCAGCAAGGGACACCACTGAATCTCATGGTAGTAGGTCATGCCACATTACCTTACTCCCATAGAAAAGAGACCGGGGTAGTAAATTCAGAACTAAGAGTGATTATGTATTGGTTGTAGAATTATGGCTGAATTTTAAATTCATTCTGGTAACTTTCTCCAACTTTCCAAGTTTTCTGTGATGAGGATTTCAAGTCTGTATGGTGGGGTTAACACAAGAACAAGATCGGGAACAAAGGGCTGGCAGTGCTGGTTAGAGGAGACTGAGTGAACTGGCTCCAGAGGCATTGCCTGAGGCCACTCCCTGAGGTGAAAGGATGCAAGAAAGAGAAACCTTCTGGTCCTTGACCCTGAACCATCAGGTTCATGACCCTCATTCATGACCCTCAAACTATTTGTGCCCCATTGGCTTCCCTGTACACTTCCAAATGGATGAAATCCCATACCATGGATACCAGAGGCCTGGAACTCCAAGGGTTCACTTGTTAGAATGTTTTGACCTAAACAGGGCACTTTCCACGTGGCTCTGGGGATCAATCCCTTTGGCAGGATCCTTCTAGGTGAAGAAGGCTTGGAGGTGCCACAGTGCCACCGAAAGTCCAGCCACTCTTGTATTTCATATTCCACTTCCCCATCCTGGGTTAGCAGTACAGGCTGTGGGAGATAATCCCAGTAGGGAGGGGACAGTCATACTGGATAGTCTGGAGAAGGCAGCCTTGGAAGTCCAGTGGATTCCCATGGATAGAGAAAGCCAGAGATAAATGACTATAAGGGTGATGAGTGTTGTTTTCTAGAAAGGCCCCAGTAAATAGGCTCAGAGCTGCTTTATCTGGCAGGCAAGATGGATGCAGTAAGATGGAAGGTAGTCATCATCACCAATCCAGTGGTCTCAGTGGTGGCTGGTGACTGTATACTTCTTCCCAGATGGCAAACTGTAGAACAAGAATTTGGCATTGAACAGACAGTACACCAGCGATGCTCTTGGTACACAGTGTAGCGACATACATAGTATTTGTGAGATATGATTGATAGATATGCTTTATCCAGATGTTGGCATGAACAAGGGGTAAGCAGACTTAGAGAGCCATCATACCTTGCCCTCAAAAGGTGTGTTTTAAAACCAAACAGTCTATGGCTGTGGTCATGTGTCATGTGGCTCAATCACCCGAGAAACAGAAGATTTTATTAAAAGTATAAGCTGATTCCAGTTTGACTAGTGCAGAGTGAGTGAAGAAGAGTGGCCAGAGAGTTAGCCAGGAATTAAATCCAGTAGAGTCTTTACAGGCCGAGGGTTGGGTTTTTACTCTGGGTGAGATCGGAAGCCATTGGCAGGCTTTGAGCTGAGGAATAACACAGCTTGCACAAATACATTAATACAGAAGAAAATCAAAGTTTCAATAAATATATCGGGTGAGGAAATCAAGGCCAAATTAAAATGCACAAGCCTAATCAGATGACTGATTTGAACACAAAGCACATGCCATAAGGCTCTACACATTTACTCCCAGTTGGCCAGAGGTGCGGATCTATGTTTCTGAGCTGCCTAAACGGAAAGACGGAAAGATGATCACCAGCAGGAGTCACAGCATCCCCAAGGCCAAACCTGAATGATTGCACAGAAGGAGCAACCAATGCTTTTCCTGGAGACAGGTTTCTCCCATGAGTCATCCTAGGGAGGTTACTGTATAATGAGTGAACTTCCTCTTCAACATTGTCCTAACACCAGATACAACGACGACCATTCATGGAGATACTTTTTATGACACTCTCAGTGCAAGCACAGCTGAGCAAAAGTTGTTTCCTTACCCTCACGAACACTACCAAATTCTTTGTGAACAGTGTTCACCTATTCATGGGTGCCCTAATGTGTTTCCTTCGCTTGTTTGTTTTGTTGTTTTGGTGTGCTATTTATCATCTGTTTTTGTTCCTTAGGGTTATTTACCCTTTGCCCATTATATGTATTAGAAATATTTTCTTTGTCTTGGGATTTTGTGGATGATGGCACAACCATAAGGGGAGATTGGCACAACCATAAGGGGAAACATAATTTTGTGGGGGACATTAGCACCTCCCTCTCATTCTTCACTGGATTAAAAAATTTTGAGTAAACATGGAGGATGTTGGTAATATATGTTTATTCATTCAACAAATATTTGTTGAGCACCTCCTGTATGCCAGTCTCTACTGAGAGAAATTAGTGAAGAATCGGACACACATACTAAACAACAACAACAACAACACCCTGGGTTTGAAGAGCCTGCCTTCTAGGGAGCAGAGACTCATAATAAGGAAATAAATACATAATGTGTTGAAAGAACAGAATGCATTCAAGAGAGAACAAAATATGGCAAGGTAAATGGGACTTGTATGTGTGGTGGGGAGGGGGATTTGGAATAAGATGTTTAGGGGTAAGCCACATTGACAGATGACATTTAACCAAAGACATAAAAGAGATGAGGGAAGTAGTCATGCAGACATCTGGGGGGAAGAATGTTCCAGGCTGAAAGAACAGATGGGGCCAAAGCCCTTCCTTTCAGCGTAGCAAGAAGGTCACAGTGGCCAAAGGAGGATGAGAAAGAAGAGATAAGGTAAGAGAGGTAACTAGTGGACAAATCACATATGGCCTCATAGGACTCTTAATTTACCCTGAACGAAATGAAAGCTCTTGGTTTTAAGCAGAGGGACTATATGATCAGATTATATGTTTTAATAGCATTATTCTGGCTGCTGGATTGATTATCGGTGGGGCAGTTTGCAGGGGGGTGGCCGGGCAGGAGGGTGAAGCAGAGAAAGAAGTCAGGAAACAATTCCAATAAGCTAGGGGGGAAAAAAACTGATGGTGGGTTGTAACAGGACATTAGCAGTGGAGGTGATGAGAAGTGGCCAGATTCTGGACGTATTTTGCCAAAAGAGCTCACAGGATTTCCTGACTGGTTGAAAATGAGGGGTGAGTATAGCAGCATAGTGAAGGGTCACTCTCAAGTCTATGGCACAACAGCTGAATGAATAGAGTTGCCATTGCCCTGCGATGGAAAATTCTGCACTTGAAGAAGGTTCATAGAGGAAGATAGGGGAGTTCAATTTTGGACTTGTTCATTCGGGTTGACTCTTATGCAATGTTCCCAGTGAATTAGAAAGGGAGGTCATCAGTTAAGAGTGAGGATGAGAGAGGCAGTGTTGGAGGTTCGAAGAGAGAAAATAAGCTGTGAAGTCAAAGGATGGGTAGGGATGGGGACATGAAAAAAATAAGTAGTTTGAGGATTTTGACTAAATATCTTGTGGAAAGGTGTTTTAATTTAAATAGCGACACTGGGTGTTCAAGATCAGACAATGTTCATTCTTTATGATCCAGTCAGAAAACTGTAGCTTTTGCTGGCCTTCCAGACTGTGAATACGGGTTTGCTCTTGCTACAGAGGGTGGTATGAATAGGCCTGAGTGAGAAAATAAGTTACCCGTGTATACACTTACTTCCTCAGTTGTGCGAAAGCAGCAGAGATGGGCCTAAGACATGATAGGCTAGAGCACGCTTCACCTGGACTCCTGGGTTATACAAAACTGCACTTTGAGTTTTGCTTATAGAGAAAGAGCTCACACAATTAGGCAATTTGACGCAAATCTGAAAGTGAGAGACAGGCCAGAAAGGGCATTCAGAGGATGGAAAAGGAAACCAGTGAGCCCCACCATCTTATACCAATGGGAGATAAGTAGGGACTGGTTTATGAACAAGTTTCAAAGCCCTGCTGGCCTGCTTGGTCCAAACTGCTGTATGACTATTTACAGATCCTACAAAGTGCTTCCTTTGAGACCCCGATGCCAGTTTTGAGGGACTAAGAGCCATGCTACACCTAGAAGAGGAAGACATCTCTAAGTATTGCTAGTGTAAGCATGTCAGAGAGTGGGACTTTATACCCTTTCCCCAAATCGGAACTTCTTCTTCTAAACCAGAAAAACACAGAAATGCTCTTGTTTTACATACACACACACATTCACAGACACACAGACACACACACACACATATATACACACATATAAAATATAGCATATCGTATTATATATTATATTAATTATATTATATTACATATTAGCTTATACATTATGTATTATATATAATATGTTCTATATTATATGTGCACATAGATATACATATACATGAATGTACGCACGCACACACACACACACACACACACACACACACACACACACACACAGGGATTTTTCTTCCAGATGGGGCTTCCCTCAAATCTTTTTTGCTGATAGCAAATCAGATGCAGGGGAGGGTGGAGATACTGACTGAAATAAACTGAAACTTGGGCCTATAAGCAAACCCCACACACAGTGTATCAGACACACGAAAACTCAAGGGAGGCAATAAGGCCATTTGATCCACTGTCTACCCACTTTCCCAAGGAATTAGAAGTTGTGGCTGCAAAGCAGCCTGCAAAAGTGCCTCCCCATGCCCCCTCCATCACCAACCTACACTGAAGTCAGGTACCTGCGTCCACAGGTAGAGGGACAGCCTTCCCCATCTGTTCCCCAAGGGTTAGAAGATTGAATCTAGGATCACATCACTACTGTTCAGTCTATCCTCTGCCTCCACGTAGTACACCAGGCAACGTCCTCCTTCATTCCACCACCAGATGGAGATACTCTGCCTCCCTTTTCCCTGAATTCCATTTGCCAGAGAGGCTGACATTCCACAACAGTTCTGAGTCCTCCCAGTTCTGAGTCCTCCCCTTCGAGCCCCTGGCATGGAACACGGAGAATTACACAGATGCTTCTGTCTGTCTGCACTGCCATGAGCTACAGAGGTGGCCAGCCATCTCCATGACCCTTCTTATTTTCCTGAACTTCAGGGAGAAGTTGACGAGTAACAGGTGGGCAGCCTGAGTTTCCTGTAGTTTCCCTCTTCCTTGAGCTCCACACAGCACCGCGCTTCCTAGTCACCATTCCCATCAGCCCTCCCCAAAGCAGAGATTCATGTAGCCACTGAACCTCAGTGAGGATAATTTAATAGCAATTGCCGGTGGTGGTGACTTCAAGAGCATATACCGTTTGGGATACCAGTAGCTGCCACATATTCTACAGAGGCCTTAAAGTGCTGGAACCTACAAAATTAAAATTTTAGAAACGCTTTGGCCAGGAGGACTGGGGATTTAAGGAACAGCATCCCCCACCTCTGTACCATCTGGCCCCAAATAAGGACATGCTGCAGGTATACCACCTCCTCCAGGTGCACATGTTACTCGTCAACTTTTCCACGAAGTTCAGGAAAATAAAAAGGGCCATGGAGATGCCTGGGCTCCCTCTGCATTCAAAAAAGCCCCCTCCCACCCCCACCCCAGTCACTGGTCAGATACTACTTGTTTTCTCCTTATCCTCAGTTCCCATAAGTATAAGGAACACACCTCAAACATCTTACATAGTGAACAGGTAGCTTCCTGGCAACCAGTCCCACATGTCAAAGAAACCACCAACGTGTGCTCTTTAATAGTAGTTTAGTTTGCCAGCATGAACAGCATTTTACAAATATGCATCAGGATCGCCTGGAAGGCGTTTTAAACCACAGATGGCTGGGCGCCAACCCCAGAGTTTCTGATTCAGTAGGTCTGGGGCAGGGCCTGATGACTTGCATTTCTAACGAATGCCCAGGTGATGCTGATGCTGCAGTTCTGGGTACCCCACTTTCAGAAAAGCTGGGCTAGAGACAAAGCTGGACTGAAACCACAGCTGTATTTGCTTAATCTCAGGTAGGCCACCTAAACTAAGCCTTAGTTTCCTCATATATAAAATGGAAATAGAGTACCAGAGTTTCCATGTTACTGTGAAGATTAGAGGAGGGAATATGGAGAAGGCCCTTGGCATGGGGCCCAGCACATAGTAAACCCCAAATGGCTGTAGGCAATTACTATTGTTGTTTTGTTGTTGTTGTTGATCAAAACATACCATGGCAGACATTTGGTCCTCCTCTAACCTCCCTTTGCCCTGTCTTTACAAGGAATTCTGTCCCCAAAATAATGTAGCTAGATTATATGCAGAATATGGAGAATCCTAAATCTCAGTACTCAGAACACAGAGGACGAATCCTGTCACGGCCTGGATTGGGAGAAAAGGCAGGTGCTGATTGTAGAAAGAACTGAAGATCACAGTCACCTGCCACCCACCACCCAACACCACAGGGCAAAGGCTTGCTGCTACCCTGGCCTAAACCAGCTTATGTCCTTGATATTCCCACCCAACCCAAGTGGGTAGGTGCCCTCTAATAGAGCATCAGGTACTCTTTTCAGTATCTCTCTCACACTCAAGCAAACAGTCTCACCCCCACCCCCACCCCCCACCTACTCAGGCCATTCACTTTGCTTTGTCTGCTTACAAGTTCCTTTGCCTCAGATCCAATTTTCTCAGGCAGAGGCCCTCAGGATATTCGGACAAACTCTGGATCTCACTGCGGCCATTCTTTCTGAAGGCCTATTTTTATAATTTCCCTTCATTGTGCACCTCACAGCTACAAAGGGGAGAACCTCAGTCACTCATGGATCTGCAGCTTTCCAACTCCCCTCTTTCCTCCAGACCTAGAATAACTGAGGGGATCCTAATGCTGTCTACCACAGAAGATGCACTCATTCGTTCGTTCATTCATTCATTCATTCATTCAACTTGTGATGCTGTTGTCAACAAGGTTTCACTTTCCTGCTGGACCACGGGATTCCTTAAAATACCACAGCCGTGGTCACTTGTGCCAAGTCTATAAAGCCTCCAAAACTACGTGGGACCTACTGTACCATGGGCTCATTTCAAACTCTTATCCAGTATTAAAATTCCACTGGCATTCCATGGTTAGGACTGCAGGTCCCTGACTTACTCCTCCGTTACAGCAAAGCCAAGCCCCATAGTGACCTAGTCTGGAAGGATAAGATCCTAGGACCCATGGAGAAAGGAGACCAGAAGGGAAGGCAAGCCACAAAGAGGAAGGGAACCAGGCTTCCCCACCCTCTGTACTCTTTGGGGTTCAGTGGAAAGAGGCTTTTAACCTAAGCACTCAAGACCCTAACCCAGCAGCTTTTGTTGTCCACGCTCTAGGGCCAGCACTTCTATCAGAATTTTCTATTCTGGTGATAGTTTTGAGAGTCTAGGAACTACTGCAGGGAACGAAGCAGCAAACATACCTCCATTCTGTGTTAATGTAAGCCTCTGTTTCAATAAGGCATGAAACAATGTAAAACCAAGAAGCTTTTATCCTTATCAATGTCATCAAAGCCACACAGGACCACTCCTAATGTCCTCAACGGTGATTTCCTTGAAGAAGCCATATCTGACCACCCAGTAAAAGTGGGTACACATCCACCGCACTTCTTTGTCATATCACCCCATTTTACTTTCTGTCACTTATCACTATCTGAAATTAACTCGGTAATTTGTTTCTTTCTCTTCTGTCTCCACTCACAGGAAGGAACGGTCCCTGAGAACAGGACCCTCCTGTTCTTAAGGGTCTTTGGATCCCCAGGGTCTAAAACTGTGCCTGGCGCTTAATGGGTGTTCAATGAATATGTTTTATGAATGACTGGATGGATGGTGGACGGACAGCCAGACGAGGCCCTCGAAAGGGTTCCGGGGCTAGTTGGCTTTCCCTTTCTCACACTCGAGCACCCAGGCCCCAACACACAAAGTAAAGGAACGGCAGAAACTTTCCGACAAATAGCTTGAAGGCATAGACGACACAGCTGGCCTGGGAAACAGGCCTCCAGATAACTCTTAGAGTGAGTCCTACGACTAACATCTTCCACTTCTTTCTCCTCGCTCCCAAGCTTCCCTGCAATGCCCGCCACCCCGGACACCACACGAAACTGTCCACAAAATAAACTCAAGCCATGGGCATGAAAGAGCAGGCCGAATTCCGTGTAACCCTCAGGCAAATGGCCACAATTCCCATCAACCCCAGCACTCCCGCCCCGGAAGGGCACTGCTGGAACAGTGGGAACTTCCTGCTGCCCTTATGAAGAGCCTCCCAGACCTTCTTCATCGGTCAAGTGAAAACTATGGCCATTTGGTGGCAGCATCGTTCCACAAATATGCACAACCCCGCTCCTCCCCCGCCCGTCGTGTTCGGAAAAAAGTGATCCTCAGAGAAAAAACAAACCTTACTTCTTCACCCAGGCCAATTTGTAACCCTGATATTTTAAGTTTCCGAAAACATATGCTTTAAGCTTTGTCATCTTTTCTCATCATTTCCTTAAGGAAAACTTCCTAAAAGTGTAACACAACTGTTAGACAGAACTTACCATCCTTTTGACAAGATGATTATTTGAATTTATTCTTGGAATTATTCTAGCCAAGGTCTCTAGCTGACCTTTTCTCAGATTTATTATTTTATAGAGGTATAATTGACATATAACATTACATTAGTTTCAGGTATACATCATAATTATTCAGTATATGTATTTATTGTGAAAGGGTCACTACAATAGATCAGGTGATATCCTTACAATTGTTGTTTAAGGTTTTGACTATCCTTTACAAGATTCCCGTTTGTCCAGTTTAACTATAATCTTCCTAGCCCTGATGTCTTTTCTGAGTAATTTTTCATTTACTGATCCTCTCAATTAGAGCAAGATTTAAACACAGAAGCGGGAGATGCAAGGCTTCTGTAAAACAGCCTGGCCTGGGTGAAGAAGGAAGGTTTGTTTTTTCCTCTGAGGAGCACTTTTTTCCGAACACGACGGGCGGGGGAGGAGCGGGGTTGTGCATATTTGTGGAACGATGCTGCCACCAAATGGCCATAGTTTTCACTTGACCGATGAAGAAGGACTGGGAGGCTCTTCATAAGGGCAGCAGGAAGTTCCCACTGTTCCAGCAGTGCCCTTCCGGGGCGGGAGTGCTGGGGTTGATGGGAATTGTGGCCATTTGCCTGAGGGTTACACGGAATTCGGCCTGCTCTTTCATGCCCATGGCTTGAGTTTATTTTGTGGACAGTTTCGTGTGGTGTCCGGGGTGGCGGGCATTGCAGGGAAGCTTGGGAGCGAGGAGAAAGAAGTGGAAGATGTTAGTCGTAGGACTCACTCTAAGAGTTATCTGGAGGCCTGTTTCCCAGGCCAGCTGTGTCGTCTATGCCTTCAAGCTATTTGTCGGAAAGTTTCTGCCGTTCCTTTACTTTGTGTGTTGGGGCCTGGGTGCTCGAGTGTGAGAAAGGGAAAGCCAACTAGCCCCGGAACCCTTTCGAGGGCCTCGTCTGGCTGTCCGTCCACCATCCATCCAGTCATTCATAAAACATATTCATTGAACACCCATTAAGCGCCAGGCACAGTTTTAGACCCTGGGGATCCAAAGACCCTTAAGAACAGGAGGGTCCTGTTCTCAGGGACCGTTCCTTCCTGTGAGTGGAGACAGAAGAGAAAGAAACAAATTACCGAGTTAATTTCAGATAGTGATAAGTGACAGAAAGTAAAATGGGGTGATATGACAAAGAAGTGCGGTGGATGTGTACCCACTTTTACTGGGTGGTCAGATATGGCTTCTTCAAGGAAATCACCGTTGAGGACATTAGGAGTGGTCCTGTGTGGCTTTGATGACATTGATAAGGATAAAAGCTTCTTGGTTTTACATTGTTTCATGCCTTATTGAAACAGAGGCTTACATTAACACAGAATGGAGGTATGTTTGCTGCTTCGTTCCCTGCAGTAGTTCCTAGACTCTCAAAACTATCACCAGAATAGAAAATTCTGATAGAAGTGCTGGCCCTAGAGCGTGGACAACAAAAGCTGCTGGGTTAGGGTCTTGAGTGCTTAGGTTAAAAGCCTCTTTCCACTGAACCCCAAAGAGTACAGAGGGTGGGGAAGCCTGGTTCCCTTCCTCTTTGTGGCTTGCCTTCCCTTCTGGTCTCCTTTCTCCATGGGTCCTAGGATCTTATCCTTCCAGACTAGGTCACTATGGGGCTTGGCTTTGCTGTAACGGAGGAGTAAGTCAGGGACCTGCAGTCCTAACCATGGAATGCCAGTGGAATTTTAATACTGGATAAGAGTTTGAAATGAGCCCATGGTACAGTAGGTCCCACGTAGTTTTGGAGGCTTTATAGACTTGGCACAAGTGACCACGGCTGTGGTATTTTAAGGAATCCCGTGGTCCAGCAGGAAAGTGAAACCTTGTTGACAACAGCATCACAAGTTGAATGAATGAATGAATGAATGAACGAACGAATGAGTGCATCTTCTGTGGTAGACAGCATTAGGATCCCCTCAGTTATTCTAGGTCTGGAGGAAAGAGGGGAGTTGGAAAGCTGCAGATCCATGAGTGACTGAGGTTCTCCCCTTTGTAGCTGTGAGGTGCACAATGAAGGGAAATTATAAAAATAGGCCTTCAGAAAGAATGGCCGCAGTGAGATCCAGAGTTTGTCCGAATATCCTGAGGGCCTCTGCCTGAGAAAATTGGATCTGAGGCAAAGGAACTTGTAAGCAGACAAAGCAAAGTGAATGGCCTGAGTAGGTGGGGGTGGGGGTGGGGGTGAGACTGTTTGCTTGAGTGTGAGAGAGATACTGAAAAGAGTACCTGATGCTCTATTAGAGGGCACCTACCCACTTGGGTTGGGTGGGAATATCAAGGACATAAGCTGGTTTAGGCCAGGGTAGCAGCAAGCCTTTGCCCTGTGGTGTTGGGTGGTGGGTGGCAGGTGACTGTGATCTTCAGTTCTTTCTACAATCAGCACCTGCCTTTTCTCCCAATCCAGGCCGTGACAGGATTCGTCCTCTGTGTTCTGAGTACTGAGATTTAGGATTCTCCATATTCTGCATATAATCTAGCTACATTATTTTGGGGACAGAATTCCTTGTAAAGACAGGGCAAAGGGAGGTTAGAGGAGGACCAAATGTCTGCCATGGTATGTTTTGATCAACAACAACAACAAAACAACAATAGTAATTGCCTACAGCCATTTGGGGTTTACTATGTGCTGGGCCCCATGCCAAGGGCCTTCTCCATATTCCCTCCTCTAATCTTCACAGTAACATGGAAACTCTGGTACTCTATTTCCATTTTATATATGAGGAAACTAAGGCTTAGTTTAGGTGGCCTACCTGAGATTAAGCAAATACAGCTGTGGTTTCAGTCCAGCTTTGTCTCTAGCCCAGCTTTTCTGAAAGTGGGGTACCCAGAACTGCAGCATCAGCATCACCTGGGCATTCGTTAGAAATGCAAGTCATCAGGCCCTGCCCCAGACCTACTGAATCAGAAACTCTGGGTTGGCGCCCAGCCATCTGTGGTTTAAAACGCCTTCCAGGCGATCCTGATGCATATTTGTAAAATGCTGTTCATGCTGGCAAACTAAACTACTATTAAAGAGCACACGTTGGTGGTTTCTTTGACATGTGGGACTGGTTGCCAGGAAGCTACCTGTTCACTATGTAAGATGTTTGAGGTGTGTTCCTTATACTTATGGGAACTGAGGATAAGGAGAAAACAAGTAGTATCTGACCAGTGACTGGGGTGGGGGTGGGAGGGGGCTTTTTTGAATGCAGAGGGAGCCCAGGCATCTCCATGGCCCTTTTTATTTTCCTGAACTTCGTGGAAAAGTTGACGAGTAACATGTGCACCTGGAGGAGGTGGTATACCTGCAGCATGTCCTTATTTGGGGCCAGATGGTACAGAGGTGGGGGATGCTGTTCCTTAAATCCCCAGTCCTCCTGGCCAAAGCGTTTCTAAAATTTTAATTTTGTAGGTTCCAGCACTTTAAGGCCTCTGTAGAATATGTGGCAGCTACTGGTATCCCAAACGGTATATGCTCTTGAAGTCACCACCACCGGCAATTGCTATTAAATTATCCTCACTGAGGTTCAGTGGCTACATGAATCTCTGCTTTGGGGAGGGCTGATGGGAATGGTGACTAGGAAGCGCGGTGCTGTGTGGAGCTCAAGGAAGAGGGAAACTACAGGAAACTCAGGCTGCCCACCTGTTACTCGTCAACTTCTCCCTGAAGTTCAGGAAAATAAGAAGGGTCATGGAGATGGCTGGCCACCTCTGTAGCTCATGGCAGTGCAGACAGACAGAAGCATCTGTGTAATTCTCCGTGTTCCATGCCAGGGGCTCGAAGGGGAGGACTCAGAACTGGGAGGACTCAGAACTGTTGTGGAATGTCAGCCTCTCTGGCAAATGGAATTCAGGAAAAGGGAGGCAGAGTATCTCCATCTGGTGGTGGAATGAAGGAGGACGTTGCCTGGTGTACTACGTGGAGGCAGAGGATAGACTGAACAGTAGTGATGTGATCCTAGATTCAATCTTCTAACCCTTGGGGAACAGATGGGGAAGGCTGTCCCTCTACCTGTGGACGCAGGTACCTGACTTCAGTGTAGGTTGGTGATGGAGGGGGCATGGGGAGGCACTTTTGCAGGCTGCTTTGCAGCCACAACTTCTAATTCCTTGGGAAAGTGGGTAGACAGTGGATCAAATGGCCTTATTGCCTCCCTTGAGTTTTCGTGTGTCTGATACACTGTGTGTGGGGTTTGCTTATAGGCCCAAGTTTCAGTTTATTTCAGTCAGTATCTCCACCCTCCCCTGCATCTGATTTGCTATCAGCAAAAAAGATTTGAGGGAAGCCCCATCTGGAAGAAAAATCCCTGTGTGTGTGTGTGTGTGTGTGTGTGTGTGTGTGTGTGTGTGCGTGCGTACATTCATGTATATGTATATCTATGTGCACATATAATATAGAACATATTATATATAATACATAATGTATAACCTAATATGTAATATAATATAATTAATATAATATATAATACGATATGCTATATTTTATATGTGTGTATATATGTGTGTGTGTGTGTCTGTGTGTCTGTGAATGTGTGTGTGTATGTAAAACAAGAGCATTTCTGTGTTTTTCTGGTTTAGAAGAAGAAGTTCCGATTTGGGGAAAGGGTATAAAGTCCCACTCTCTGACATGCTTACACTAGCAATACTTAGAGATGTCTTCCTCTTCTAGGTGTAGCATGGCTCTTAGTCCCTCAAAACTGGCATCGGGGTCTCAAAGGAAGCACTTTGTAGGATCTGTAAATAGTCATACAGCAGTTTGGACCAAGCAGGCCAGCAGGGCTTTGAAACTTGTTCATAAACCAGTCCCTACTTATCTCCCATTGGTATAAGATGGTGGGGCTCACTGGTTTCCTTTTCCATCCTCTGAATGCCCTTTCTGGCCTGTCTCTCACTTTCAGATTTGCGTCAAATTGCCTAATTGTGTGAGCTCTTTCTCTATAAGCAAAACTCAAAGTGCAGTTTTGTATAACCCAGGAGTCCAGGTGAAGCGTGCTCTAGCCTATCATGTCTTAGGCCCATCTCTGCTGCTTTCGCACAACTGAGGAAGTAAGTGTATACACGGGTAACTTATTTTCTCACTCAGGCCTATTCATACCACCCTCTGTAGCAAGAGCAAACCCGTATTCACAGTCTGGAAGGCCAGCAAAAGCTACAGTTTTCTGACTGGATCATAAAGAATGAACATTGTCTGATCTTGAACACCCAGTGTCGCTATTTAAATTAAAACACCTTTCCACAAGATATTTAGTCAAAATCCTCAAACTACTTATTTTTTTCATGTCCCCATCCCTACCCATCCTTTGACTTCACAGCTTATTTTCTCTCTTCGAACCTCCAACACTGCCTCTCTCATCCTCACTCTTAACTGATGACCTCCCTTTCTAATTCACTGGGAACATTGCATAAGAGTCAACCCGAATGAACAAGTCCAAAATTGAACTCCCCTATCTTCCTCTATGAACCTTCTTCAAGTGCAGAATTTTCCATCGCAGGGCAATGGCAACTCTATTCATTCAGCTGTTGTGCCATAGACTTGAGAGTGACCCTTCACTATGCTGCTATACTCACCCCTCATTTTCAACCAGTCAGGAAATCCTGTGAGCTCTTTTGGCAAAATACGTCCAGAATCTGGCCACTTCTCATCACCTCCACTGCTAATGTCCTGTTACAACCCACCATCAGTTTTTTTTCCCCCCTAGCTTATTGGAATTGTTTCCTGACTTCTTTCTCTGCTTCACCCTCCTGCCCGGCCACCCCCCTGCAAACTGCCCCACCGATAATCAATCCAGCAGCCAGAATAATGCTATTAAAACATATAATCTGATCATATAGTCCCTCTGCTTAAAACCAAGAGCTTTCATTTCGTTCAGGGTAAATTAAGAGTCCTATGAGGCCATATGTGATTTGTCCACTAGTTACCTCTCTTACCTTATCTCTTCTTTCTCATCCTCCTTTGGCCACTGTGACCTTCTTGCTACGCTGAAAGGAAGGGCTTTGGCCCCATCTGTTCTTTCAGCCTGGAACATTCTTCCCCCCAGATGTCTGCATGACTACTTCCCTCATCTCTTTTATGTCTTTGGTTAAATGTCATCTGTCAATGTGGCTTACCCCTAAACATCTTATTCCAAATCCCCCTCCCCACCACACATACAAGTCCCATTTACCTTGCCATATTTTGTTCTCTCTTGAATGCATTCTGTTCTTTCAACACATTATGTATTTATTTCCTTATTATGAGTCTCTGCTCCCTAGAAGGCAGGCTCTTCAAACCCAGGGTGTTGTTGTTGTTGTTGTTTAGTATGTGTGTCCGATTCTTCACTAATTTCTCTCAGTAGAGACTGGCATACAGGAGGTGCTCAACAAATATTTGTTGAATGAATAAACATATATTACCAACATCCTCCATGTTTACTCAAAATTTTTTAATCCAGTGAAGAATGAGAGGGAGGTGCTAATGTCCCCCACAAAATTATGTTTCCCCTTATGGTTGTGCCAATCTCCCCTTATGGTTGTGCCATCATCCACAAAATCCCAAGACAAAGAAAATATTTCTAATACATATAATGGGCAAAGGGTAAATAACCCTAAGGAACAAAAACAGATGATAAATAGCACACCAAAACAACAAAACAAACAAGCGAAGGAAACACATTAGGGCACCCATGAATAGGTGAACACTGTTCACAAAGAATTTGGTAGTGTTCGTGAGGGTAAGGAAACAACTTTTGCTCAGCTGTGCTTGCACTGAGAGTGTCATAAAAAGTATCTCCATGAATGGTCGTCGTTGTATCTGGTGTTAGGACAATGTTGAAGAGGAAGTTCACTCATTATACAGTAACCTCCCTAGGATGACTCATGGGAGAAACCTGTCTCCAGGAAAAGCATTGGTTGCTCCTTCTGTGCAATCATTCAGGTTTGGCCTTGGGGATGCTGTGACTCCTGCTGGTGATCATCTTTCCGTCTTTCCGTTTAGGCAGCTCAGAAACATAGATCCGCACCTCTGGCCAACTGGGAGTAAATGTGTAGAGCCTTATGGCATGTGCTTTGTGTTCAAATCAGTCATCTGATTAGGCTTGTGCATTTTAATTTGGCCTTGATTTCCTCACCCGATATATTTATTGAAACTTTGATTTTCTTCTGTATTAATGTATTTGTGCAAGCTGTGTTATTCCTCAGCTCAAAGCCTGCCAATGGCTTCCGATCTCACCCAGAGTAAAAACCCAACCCTCGGCCTGTAAAGACTCTACTGGATTTAATTCCTGGCTAACTCTCTGGCCACTCTTCTTCACTCACTCTGCACTAGTCAAACTGGAATCAGCTTATACTTTTAATAAAATCTTCTGTTTCTCGGGTGATTGAGCCACATGACACATGACCACAGCCATAGACTGTTTGGTTTTAAAACACACCTTTTGAGGGCAAGGTATGATGGCTCTCTAAGTCTGCTTACCCCTTGTTCATGCCAACATCTGGATAAAGCATATCTATCAATCATATCTCACAAATACTATGTATGTCGCTACACTGTGTACCAAGAGCATCGCTGGTGTACTGTCTGTTCAATGCCAAATTCTTGTTCTACAGTTTGCCATCTGGGAAGAAGTATACAGTCACCAGCCACCACTGAGACCACTGGATTGGTGATGATGACTACCTTCCATCTTACTGCATCCATCTTGCCTGCCAGATAAAGCAGCTCTGAGCCTATTTACTGGGGCCTTTCTAGAAAACAACACTCATCACCCTTATAGTCATTTATCTCTGGCTTTCTCTATCCATGGGAATCCACTGGACTTCCAAGGCTGCCTTCTCCAGACTATCCAGTATGACTGTCCCCTCCCTACTGGATTATCTCCCACAGCCTGTACTGCTAACCCAGGATGGGGAAGTGGAATATGAAATACAAGAGTGGCTGGACTTTCGGTGGCACTGTGGCACCTCCAAGCCTTCTTCACCTAGAAGGATCCTGCCAAAGGGATTGATCCCCAGAGCCACGTGGAAAGTGCCCTGTTTAGGTCAAAACATTCTAACAAGTGAACCCTTGGAGTTCCAGGCCTCTGGTATCCATGGTATGGGATTTCATCCATTTGGAAGTGTACAGGGAAGCCAATGGGGCACAAATAGTTTGAGGGTCATGAATGAGGGTCATGAACCTGATGGTTCAGGGTCAAGGACCAGAAGGTTTCTCTTTCTTGCATCCTTTCACCTCAGGGAGTGGCCTCAGGCAATGCCTCTGGAGCCAGTTCACTCAGTCTCCTCTAACCAGCACTGCCAGCCCTTTGTTCCCGATCTTGTTCTTGTGTTAACCCCACCATACAGACTTGAAATCCTCATCACAGAAAACTTGGAAAGTTGGAGAAAGTTACCAGAATGAATTTAAAATTCAGCCATAATTCTACAACCAATACATAATCACTCTTAGTTCTGAATTTACTACCCCGGTCTCTTTTCTATGGGAGTAAGGTAATGTGGCATGACCTACTACCATGAGATTCAGTGGTGTCCCTTGCTGCATTCCAGACATTGCTGAGCATGTGTGATGACCTGCAAAAATGGCCTTCCTGCCCCCTGCCCACACACCCCACCTTTCATGGAAAAAGATGCTCAACCTCAACACGAGTCAGGAATATATATATATATATATATATATATATATATATATATATATATATAGTGTGTGTGTGTGTATTTTAAATATATATATATATATATATATATATATATTTTATTTTAAATTCCGGTTTTGAACATACGGTGCAATATTAATTTCGAGTGTCCAATATTGTGTGATTGAACACTTCCGTACAACACCCAGTGCTCATCACAACCTGTGCCCTCCTTAATCCCCATCACCTATTTAACCCATCCCTCCACCCAGCTCCCTTCTGGTAACCATCAGTTTGTTCTCTCTAGTTAAGAGTCCGTTTCTTGGTTAGGCAATAAAATAATTTTAATCACAGTGAGATATCATTTATTTTCTATCAGAGGACTATTTGATTTAGGGATGGAAAAAGGATACTAGGAAATGACATCCTAAGGAAGAAAGAATCAGGAAGCCCAGTTTGGCCCACTAACAGCACTATGGCTGTTTGGGGGAAGTGGTGATATCCCTTACTCAGGTTTGTCTCCTGGCCCAGTTCCCATGGGATCGAATATGAATCCAATGGGAGGCTGAGACTAAAAACTGAAACCGTTGTTTCTCTAAGAGTGAGGAAGCAGTGCAAATCACTCAGCAGAGGCCAAATGGCTCCCTTTCATGGTGGGTGATCACCATGTGCAACTGATGGGCCTGTGGTCAGAATAAAGGATGCTCCCTTGCCACCAAGCACCACAGGAGCCACTCTCAGAGAAATGTGCTGTGGATACTTGGGTCCAGAGCCCTGGGATCTTTTGTAGATGTGGCTGAATAAAAACAGGGTTAACACCAAGGCAGCCACACCGGCTCATCACCAATCTCATCCCTGCCTCTTCTCTGGATGCTCCAGAACTCCTAGTGAGCTCTGCATCAACATACTCAGCAACACCAGCCAGGGTGCGTGATGGCCACCAAGGTCATCACCAGGCTTGGGGATGGGACAGGCTTGATGCATATTCTGACATGTGATTCCATATCCTCACCCAGGAATGGAATGGAACAGAATGGAATGGAATGACAAAGGAGATCTGAAATATGGGCATGGGGAAGGCCTCAGAGGACTCTGTGAAGAATTGATCCAAGTTCTAAATGACCAAATGGTTCTGATCAGTTAGGGGAAAAACACACACACACAGCTGAAACAAAAACATTTTCCACATTTCTAGCTGAGAAAATTTAGAGATGCGGCTTGGATTATCAAGTGTTAATAACATTAAAAACTGTTTTATGTTTCTATGAAAATGTTCTGTGATTGTAAGAAAGCAAAAAAAAAAAAAAAGAAAGAAAGAAAGAAAGAAGGATCAGAGGAAGAGGAGAGGAGAGGGGGCAGCAAAGAGGGAGAGAGAAACAGAGAGACAGAGACACACAGAGAATAAAGGCAAAGGAAGGAAAGAAGGGGAAGAGACAAAAGTGACTATGCAAAGAGACCAGCCATGGGCTTAGTTCATTTTTCTTCTTGAAACCCAGGGCTGCTGCCTCTAACGTCCAAAGTCCTGATGATAACATTCTGGTATTGTGCTTGCTTAGTGAAGCTATCAGAGCTTCCCTTGAGGAAAAGTTATGACCCACTGCAGCAAGACGGGCATGACTGGGGTCTATGCCCAACCAACGTGACAGCCCTAGTCACCATAGCACCAGGAAGTTACAGCTTAACCCATAAGTACCATGGCTAACTTATGCCTATTTCTCCCCTTCGTTGCCCCAGGCCTCCCTCTCCCTTAGCAGATGTGGAACAAAGGAACCCTTGCAGAAAATAATCTCAGAGCCACAGTCTGACCTATGTCTGGAAAGTCCATAGCATTCCGAATGAACTAGAATTTACTGATCATTTCCTAGGCTCCAAGGCCTTGGGCTAAGAGCTCACATGTTCACTTATTATATAATGCCATCGTTAAAACAACCAAGTGAGGCAAGCGTGACTATAACCTCCACTTTTGAAGTGAGGAAACCAAGGCTCAGTGAGCTCTAGAAACCTGCCTAAGGTCACAAAGATAATAAAATTCAGGTGTCTCTCAAATAAAAGATGACATACTTTGCTTTAACTATAAATCATCATGGCCCTGAGACTAAAGAGGAGAATAAGGTTGGCAATTTCCAAGGAGGAAGTGGTTTTAAATCTGGCCTGATTTCAAATCACTTTGAACTACCCTTGTGTGCCTAGGGAGGCGTCTTCTCTCTTAAACATCTACTCGCAGACACACGCGCGCGCGCACACACACACACACACACACACACACACACACACACTCACACACACACACACACCAACTACTGGTATGGGGCAGTGTGAGTCCCATATGATCCAGACTTAGCAGTTAATAGAATGATTATTTCCTTACCCTTACTCATGAACAATATTAAATCAAAATTCCCAGAATTTTCTTGGAAACTTACTGCATCAGAAGCTTCCAACTTTAGCCCAGAATGTGTTCACTTCATTTGTGCAGATTCCACCGTCCCCCAAAGATAGCTTAGAGCCCTTCTCTGTCTTCCCATAATGCCCTGGATGTATTGTCATCGATCCAATCATCCAACAAATCATCACAGAACTTCTCTGAAAGGGAAACACTTTTGCACTGTTAGGGGGAATGCAAACTGGTGCATCCACTCTGGAGGACAGTACGGAGGTTCCTCAAAATATTAAAAATAGAACTACCCTACCACCCAGCAATTGCACTACTAGGTATGTATCCAAAGGCTACAAAAATGCTGATTTGAAGGGGCACATGCTCCCCAATGTTTAGAGCAGCGCTGTCAACAATAGCCAAATTATGGAAAGAGCCAAATGCCCATCGACTGATGGGTGGATACAGAAGATGTGGTATAGATACACAATAGAATGTTACTCGGTGATCAAAACGCATGAAATCTTGCCATTGCAACAGCGTGGATGGAACTAGAGTATGTTATGCTATGCTAAGCAAAATAAGTCAGAGAAAGACAGCTATCATATGATTTCACTCATATGTGGAATGTATAAAACAAAACAGATGAACACAGGGGAAGGGAAGGAAAAATAAAATAAGATAAAAACAAAGAGGGAGACAAACCATAAGAAACTCTTAAACTCAGAGAACAAACTGAGAGTTGCTGGAGGGGAAGTGGGCAGGGGGATGGGCTAAATGGGTGATGGAAATTAAGGAGGGCACTTGTTGGGATGAGCACTGGGTGTTATATGTAGGTGATGAATCACTAAATTCTACTCCTGAAACCAGTACTACACTATATGTTAACTAACTTGGATTTAAATTTTTAAAAAAATCATGGAAATTCTCTAATATATGCCACCACTATATTACTCCTTGAATTTCTGTCATTTTAATTACTACTATCTTTTTTTTTTAATACTACCTTTTTTTAATGATCAGTTTTAATGTAACAATATCTCTCACAAGGATGAGTGCCTCGTAAGAAGGTACCGTGCATTATTCATTGTTATATACCTAGGTCTTAGCCACATATGGGCACATCTCTGAGTAGGTTTCAACAAATGTTGGAGATTGAACGAAAAATTTCATGAGGTATATACTGCATGTAAGACATTAGGAACACAAAGAGGAGATAAAATATAAACTAAATGGAATGCAAACCCCACTAAGGGCAAAGAGATGATGCTACGTTGAAGGCGGGATATCAAGAAGGGAAGCTCTTGTAATACCGACAAACACCCTTTGCAAAATAAACCAGGGTCTGCACACTCAGATAAGCATACATCTTAGGTAGGATGGCAAAATAGCATCCAGACCTATACTGGGAGCCCTGTCTTCTCAGTCTCCAGTCTGCTTTATGGGGCCCAGTCTGCCTATCATACTGTATGTAACACAATCCCCTGACACACCAGGGACAGTAGAAGTGAGAAGTAAAAGAGTATGAATATGAAAGTCCTTCCTTTTAGGAATAGATACCTTCTACTGTGACTCACCAGACTGTCTTGCCTGTCTCTCAAAGTATTAGAAGTTCTGAATCCCCAAAACCTACCCAGGAGAAGTGTTGCCACTCTAGACCTACATGCTTCCTAACTACGCATAGGTCTGAAGGGCCAAATTTGCCTGCCAATTGCCCTAGAGATTGCAGGTTTTTACTTGTGAATTCTGTTGACGGCACCCATCCCATATTCTGCAGGTTCCATATTGGTGTCTCCAGAGGCTCAGCAACTCAAGTACTGACACGAGCTTTTGGGCGGGGAAAATAGTTTTGTTGCAGGGCGCAAGCAAGGAGACAGGAGAACATTTCTCAAACCTGCCTCCCTGAAGGGCTGGGGTTGGGTGTATTTAAGGATAAGCGGTCAGGATGTCAAGGGGTATGTAGGGGTTGAATGGAATATGCTGACTGCAAATAGGGGCATATGCATTCCAGAATCATGCCTCTTCATGTGTCCACGTGTTCAGAAAATGGTGGCCTAAGCATGATGAACGGGAGAGATCGTGGGGTGTGTCGTCACAGAGGTTACTTTCATTCACTCTTGTCCCTTCCACGCAGCTGCAAGAATTCTTCCCGGTTTGCTTCAGTCTTAGCCAGTCTCCTGGGTGGTTGATCGACTTCTGCAAAACAGGTTCATAACTCAATCAAATGAGCCAGCGTTTCTCTAGGGTAGAATGATCAACTATTTGTCGACGTGTCGGTTTCACTTTCGATTTGTCATTCCCCCCCCCCGCTCCCCCCCTTCCCCTTCCCTCCCCCCCCCCCCCCCCCCCCCCCGCTAGACAAGGAACCTGAATTGTGTCATTGTGTCATGGTCCCTGGTATAGTATTCAGGGATCATGTGGGCCTTCTGACTTCCAGGTGTGCTGCAGGTGGCAGCAGGGAGCAGCCCTTCCTTTCTTTATACAGCTACTGATTAATGGTAAATAAAAGCATAGTTTTCATAAATTGGGCAGCTCTCCTAAATTAGGTTTCACACTACATCATTGATGTCAGAATAACTCTACAGGTTAAGCGTTTTTCTTCCCATTTAGTATTTGAAAAAAGAGAGAGACGGAGAGAGACCTCTGTTTTTGTACAAAAACAGTAGATGGAGGGTTAAGACTTGAATCAAGGTCTAAGTTTATTGCTAGTTGGTTTATGGGTGTTAAATGGTGTTTCTTGAGTTTTCCTTCCTGAGAAGCAAATCTATATTCACCAGCTACAAAAGAGCAGTAGCTGGAGTTCACGGCCAGCCTGACAGCATTATCTTACCCCAGCACCCCTGAGGGACACTAGAGCTACTTTCGATAGTAAGGGGGGCAGGATGGAGGTGAGATGGGTCGACATGACACAAAGATGAGAGAGACTTATGGAGACTAGTGAATGGCCGTGCCTTTCTTTGAGTAAGGGAGAGGTATTTGTGTATCAGTTGTGGTGGTATCATGATGTCAACCCTTCCTGGCCGCTGGACCCCAAGACAGAGCAAGATTTTCAGGGACTTGTGAGTCCCTGAAACACAGTGCATTGTGTCACCTGTGTCAGATGTAACAACTGTGTCAGATGGCCAGGATGGCATCTTAAGGGACCGTTGTACTTCCTCCTGATCACAAAACAGTCCTAGAATATGATGACCACACTCACAGCTTCAGCAAGATGGCGCAAGCCATCTCTTGGACTGGCCCCTGTTACATCTTGTAAATCACGCTTTCTGTTTTCATGGAATACTCTCTCACATGATTTCTGCCCACAGCCCCAGTTGTTTTTCCTTCCAGCTTTTAGTGGCAAGTTTCAAGGCCTATTGAATTGGCTTTCCTGTCTATAGTCCAATAGCTAAACAGTCCATAAGAATCACACCCCTGAATACTATCGGCCTATTTGTTGCTCGATTCGCGCTTAATATCTCACTGACCTCACTGCCCCAGGACATCCTACCTCATACAAATTATAGCTTCTAGCCTGAATGAGTGAGTTGGACTCTGTCAGTTTTTGTTTTTTCTTTTTTTTGAGATTTACTTTGTCACGTGTTACAATATATTTATTAAACATGTTGCACAGATACTTGACAATAAATTATGTATATGATATAATTGTTGGGTTCGGGGCTCAGGATTTATCCATTAAGTCGAGTTTGGTTCACATCTCAAAACTTCTAAATTCTTATTAAGCTGTTGGCTGTTTGAGCAGTCAATTGCTGAGAGACGTGTTTTTTTACTGGATTTGCCCATTCCTGCTTGCGATTCTTTCAATTTTTGCTTTATGTATTTTGAGGCTATGTTACAATGAGGTTTCTGGGACAAGTTCCAATTTGGGATTGCATCCCGGGGTCATTGTTGTTGCACTCCCTCCTGACCATAGAATGCACCCTGTGGACACAATCACTCAAGATGTCACCTCTAACACCCTATTTCTGTATGAAACACACTCACTATAAGATGACCACAAGTCAACCCCTGTAGGTATCATGAACCACACCTGTGGCAGAAAACACTTTTATTTTCCAGATTTTACATTTTCATAGTAGACTAACTTTCATGGTTTCTGGCCATAGTCCTAGTTTTCCTCTCAACTTTTAATGACTAGTTTCAAGGTCCTTCAGGTTTGTCTTCCCATATTGTCTGACAGCCACCAAGACCATGTGATCCATATTTTTAAGGAGTATCTACATGGCTTTACCACCGGCGAATAGCAGCACTCACCCTTGCCAACGACAAACATATCGATAATGGAAGATGCCTTCCTTACATGTAAGATGCCTTCTTCTACCCTATGGGTCTCTAGCTCCAAGCAGTTATAGGTTTCACTTTCTCACACGCACACCCGACCCCACTTTATCCCTGGCATTAAAGATACTTCAGCACCTTAGTGAGTACTGGTGAAGCCTTCGGCTCCATCCATGTATGTCCACATTACCTGCCTTAGAAGGAAGCCAAAGGTCAACTCACTGGTGGCCTTCCAGAAAAGAATCATCCCAGTTGAACTTTCATCTTTAATTTTCTTGCCCCACACCAGAGGGCCTTTCTTCAATACAGTTCTGAAAGTCCACCAACACTCCCCTTTTATGAACTGTCTTTTGTTACTGTCCCACTCCTCTTTCCCTTATTTCAATAGCCAGCTACCTTGAGTCCAGCTGAAACAACAGGTGTGAGTGCAAAAGCCAATGCTTATTTCGATAGCTCTGCCTGGCCTGCCAATGGGAAAGACTCTGGGCGATAGTTATATCTCCTGCTGTTTGCGGGTACAGAGCAATTGGCTTTTCCAATCTTGCGAGGTCCTCGGTTTCTGGTCTCTGCAAGTATCTAAGCCTGTGGATACTTTGAGCGTGTGAGAAGTTCCCTGATGTTAAAAAATAAATAAATAAAATAAATAGAGTAAAAATAATCCTAACAAACTGTGCACATGCTACACATCATAATAACTTTCTGTTTATAAATTAAAGGTAATTAATCGGCCCAAAATATTAGATTACAAGCAAATACCTAAATGCTTCCTCAGGTAAAAGTCCAGTTGCGTTGCCTAAAATTCTATTCATATTCACTTGTTATCACAGATTTGGCCATCGTCTTGAGTCTAACCCTCCATTTACTGTTGTCTATTGACCTCCTGGTCAGACCTCCACATTCACCAACATTCAGCATCCATGTGGATGACCCATCTTACAGTTGAACCTCTGGGTTACACACAGACTGCTATCCTTGCAGAATCGTGTCCTCTAGTTTTAGCTGTTCCCTGAGAATGTCCCCCCCATCTCCTTGTGAGAGTGGTCTTCCCTTTCCTCTGAGCAGCTATGCAGGGCTTCCAAGACATTCTTCTCGAGACAAGACTTTAACACATTCCTCTTGCTCTCAGCTGCCCTCTCATGCTTCGTAGACAAAACAGGAAGCTTCTGGAGGGAACATCCTCAATCTCCTGTGTTTGCTACCCGTCTTCATTCAGGTTCTCTGGAGATACCTAGCTCACCCTCCAGACAGTCTTTGGTATAAGGCCAATTCCCCAGCACACATAAGTCTTTCTAAACCTAAACTAATAATTTAAAAAGTCCCTGAGTTCTTCACAACATTAAAAATATAATTACCACATGATCCAGTAATTTCACTTCTGGGTATAAACCCAAAACAACTGAAAGCAGCGTCCCAAAGTGATATTTTCACACCCATGTTCATAGCAACATTACTCGCAATAGCCAAAAGTGGGAAGCAACCCAAATACTCATGGATGGATGAATGGATAAACCAAATGTGGTGTATACACACAATATATAATAATAATAGAATATTATTCAGTCTTAAAAACAAAGGAAATACTGCCACATGGCACCAACATGGACAAACCTTGAGGACATTATACTAAGTGAAATGAGCCAGTGCACGAAAAGACAAACACTACATGATTGCACTTATATGAGGTATCAAAAGTAGTCAAATTCATAGAAACAGAAAGTAGTATAGTGGTTGCCAGGGGCTGGGGGGAGGGGAAATGGGAAGTTGTTGCTTAATGGGGTGTAGAGTTTCCATTTTGCAAGAGGAGCTAGTTCTGTCAGACAGCAGTGTGGATATACTTAACACTATTGAACTGTATACTTAGAAATGGTTTAAGAGGGTAATTTTTTCTGTTATGTGTATTTCACCACAACTTTCAAAAGTCCCTGGACCTCATGTCTCTTTCCAGCTTCAACTCTTTGGAAGAACTTTCTATGGTCATTGTCATCTCTTCTTTAACCCCCATTCCCTTCTCAACCCACTACCATCTGACTTCTGCCCTCACCATTCCACTAAAACTGCTCTTGCTAAGCTGTCAATGACCTCTCGATATTTGTGGGCTTAGTGTACTCAACCCAGGGTATTGGGTACTACTATTCATTTCTTCCTGGAAGTTTCTCTTGCCCGTTTGCTTTTGTGAGACTCTCCTTTGGTTCTTTGCTGATGTCTCACTGATGACTCTCTCTTCCCTCTCTCTCTTTTACTTCTTTATTTTCCCTGCCATTTTCTCTTCATAAACTGCTCTTTCTTTGGCCTGCCACTCTTTGTGTCTTTACAGCCCTTCATAGTTTCCTCTGAACAGCTCAATTAAACCTAAAGAAACAGCTATATGATTTATCTCTCTGATCAGATCTCCTCTAACTACTCAACTCTATCTGAATGTTCCATAGGCTCTTCAAACTCAACTCCTCAAATTAAAATCATCATCCCTTCTCTTGTGTTTTTTAGCTCAATGCATGCATTCCCCAAATCCTGTTCTGAAATTTGGGACTCATACTGGAATCCTGATTCTTCTTTATCCCCCATATCCAATCAGTCAATAAGTTCTATTCATTCTATTTCTCTTATTTTCAAAATTCATCTTAATTCTTATTGCCTTTGCTAAATTACCATCACCTAGTGTCTTCACTTCGTTCTCTCTGCCTGCAGAATTGCCTTCATCAATGTTATCTGCCACATTGTTTCTTACTCATTTTCTTAGAATTATTTTTAATCGCGAGGCTGACTAAAGATATTTATTAGCTTACCATTGCTTTTAGGTTAAAGTCTCAAATCCCTAATAGTCAGTATACAAAACCCAACTTTTCTCCCAAGATATTAAATGACTACAGTCTTACTGCAGCTTTTTTTTTTTTTTTTTGACATTTGCTGTATGTTACTGTGGTTTTTAGTTCTTAAAGTCCCTTTCACATGCACTTCCTTCACCCTGGTGTGTCCTTCCTTGCCTGTTTCCCCTTTTATGCTGGTTGCCCTTTATGATTCAGGTTATTTATCCTCTATTTCTTTTCCAGGGTACATGATGCTATTTCGTGATGACCACTTTAGATTCCCTCTCACTGTAAGTGCTTCTTCCAAAACAGGGACTAAATTCTTCACCCCTCTATTTCTTGCTTAGCACCATGCTTGTTTGTAATTTACTCTCTATTTGGAGGTTTTTTTTTGGGGGGGGGTGCCCTATTGGTGTATGCACCTGCTTGCACAAACGGAGAGTGTGAATCCAAATCTCTGCTGTTCACTCAGCAGTGGCGGGGCGCGCTATAGCTTTAACTCAGGCTTTTCGCATGGTCACCACTGATATTAAAGAACATGCAAACACCTGAGACCTCTCAAGCATCTCAGACTGCGCAACAAGGCCACACCTTTTTGAGCCTGAGCAGCACGGAGGAGGCGGGGCCAGTGACTCCGCCTCCACCCTCCTCCAGGCGAGGGAGATTGCACGCAGGCGCGCCGAAGAGAGCCAGTCTGGCCCGGCCCCCCTTTTCCAACCAAATGCAGAAAGAGCACGCAGATAGTCCTTTCCCGGAAGCTGTTCCTCGGTGTGTGGTGTGGCAACATGGAGGCGACTAGTGGGATTGCTGAGCCGGTGAGACGCTGCTCTGGGTCGGGGCGGGGCGGGGAGTCGAGCTGGGTCGAGCATTGAACACCCACTCCCCTCTTCTTGGTTCCCTTCCCAGGTTTCCGGGAACTCGTGTCTGTGGCACATGCTCTTTCTCTCCCGGCCGAGTCTTATGGCAATGATGTGAGTATGACTCACTCCCAGCTGCCACTCACCCAACTGGGCCTGGGACGTCTGCAGGGCCTAAAATGAAATTGTAACCTCCTGACCTGATATCTTCTGTGAAACCCCTCCTTGCCGGCCAGAGACCGCACTTTTTATTAATTCTAATCTTTTTGGTCCACAAACCCAGGATAAATGCCAATGGAAAGAGTTCTCAAACTTTGCTGCAATAGAACCCCCTGAGAAGCTTTTATATCTTCTATTGTCCAAGTCGCAGTTTATACCACTTAAATCAAAATATTTGGGAGGGGAGTGAGAGTGTGGAATCACTAATTTTAAAGGTTCCTGAGTGATAACCTTATGCAGTAATGTGGCACTGATTATGGTGTGTCCTGTTTAGATTCTTAAAGAGAAAGCATATAATATTTTTAAGATACAAGACACCTGGGCATGACAATATAGTAACACTCAAATGGAAATATGATTGGTGTATACTAGGTTAGGATATAAGATCCAAAGGAGTTTATTCCAAGAAGAACTGAGAGAGTAGAGGTCTTAAGATTTCACTGAGAAAGTGAAGCTCTAACTGGATCCTCAAAGTATAGATGGATAAAAGACATTGGTTGGCAGTTGGAAAAAGGACCTGGTATATGGTGTGGAGGTAAAAATGCAAGTGGCTTTTCTGGGGTCAATGAAATAGATCCATTTAGCTGGAGTGGGAGATTTTAATGGAACAGATGGTGATTACTTGGTAAGGCTTATTTATAACCTAGCCTGCTTCACAATACTGATTCATTTTTAAGTGTGGGGAATTGGTTACCTGATAAGCACAAATTATAACATGCTGCACTATTAACAATGTAGAATATTTCAGTTCCATTATCTTACTTTGTTCTCCCAACAACTCAGTATTGTATGTGAATGTATTATTTCAGTCAGTTTTACAATGTTTTAACTCAGTCCTGAGAAGGCAATTTATCTACCACTGTATGTAGTCTCCCACGCTTTCACTAGCTTCTGGGAAAAGAGCCAGTGGCTTTTGCTGTTGATTAGACTGTGTAGGTAGCTTCTTTTGGTAGGTAGTTTCCTTCATAATGACAAAAGTTTTATACTATCCAGACCCATTACTACAGTTTTTATCCTTTGATAGTAACACCAAGTTTGGTAGTGTTACTGAGCATTAACTAGACCTCTACAGACATCCTTAATTTGTTCTCTAGTAGCAGGATTTGGAGATTCTGACCTTGCTTTCTTCTTTGCAGCCTGATATTGAGATGGCTTGGGCCATGAAAGCAATGCAGCATGCCGAAGTCTACTACAAGGTGAGTTGTCTGTCTTCATTATTAAACAGAATTAAACATGTGATTGTAGTATATGGTTCTTTGCTAATGACTATGCTCAGCAAGTTAAGCATTTGTATTTTGTTGATCATTTTTATTATTGTAATATCTTACCCACAGAGAATGGGGGGTGAAAGTGAATTTTGTTTTGACAGCAAGGACTTGTACTTCTTTGCCCAGTGTTCTGCTGCCTAAATGGACAAATAATTCTTAGCCCATAGTAGGCAATTAATAAATGTTTGATGACTCCATGGACAATTCAGAGAGGGCAATAGCTAGGCAGTACTAGGACCAAAAATGTTTAATTGGTGGAAAGGACTGTAGTATATCATGGCCCTTGAAAACTCTATCATGATTTCAACGAGACCTAGTATGTCTGTATTTCCTAATAAAGTCTTTTCCCCTTAGAACCATAAGGATTTTATGGGGAAGGAGGAAAGAAGTGTAGTAAATAGAGACTAGAATCTGTATGTTGTCTTATGTCTGGCAGCTGATTTCATCAGTTGACCCACAGTTCCTGAAACTCACCAAAGTGGATGACCAAATCTATTCTGAGTTTCGAGAAAATTTTGAGAAACTCAGGATAGATGTGTTGGACCCAGAAGAGCTCAAATCAGAATCAGCTAAAGAGGTAAGAATTCTCTCTCTTAAATATTGCCTACCATCTGACTAACAATAATTGACTGTAAATATATTTACATTTAAACTTTTTTCTGTCTGTTTTAAGGAAATATGTAAAGAACCAGGGCTTTTATGTAGTTATAATCAACTAATAAGTAAGTTATGAAATGAAATAAATATTTTCCTGGCTTATGAGTTTTTCATGTTCATTGAATCTATTTTTTTTTGACTGGACATTTCATCCCTTCCTACCCACCCTTTCAGGGGAGGAGAACAAATTTACTTATGTTAATAGTTTGACCAGAAAGCTTGGATGGACGATTGACAAATAGGGTACAGGGAGGTACCGAATTATCTGGATTTAAGTTCACATTATCATGGGCAATGGGTAATTGGGAAAACATAGGTTTCACATTACTTATCTGATTATCTTATACTTTTACAGTGCACTAAAACTCTTATAGTGTGAAAATATTTCCCCGAGAGTAGATCCTTGTGTTATGAAAAATGTAAACTTTTAACTCAGCAAGTTGTTACTGATCTTTGGAAAATTGCCTCTAGCAAATGGACTTCTTTCTTAAAATTTAACTTCGTGACTTTGTGCCACATTCCTGCCACCTCGGTCTCATTTGTGCTTCAGTGGAGATGAATACCTATTTTGGGCTGAGTTAACATAACTTAAAAAACAAAACAATATATTTAAGAAATCAAATTTTAGGGGCACCTGAGTGGCTCAATCGGTTAAGCATCTGTCTTCGGCATAGGTCATGATCTCATAGGTCAATTCATCTCACGATGAATTTGGGTTCTTGAGCTTGAACCCCATTGCTTGCTTTGTGCTGACAGCTTGGCGCCAGGAGCCTGCTTCAGATTCTGTGTCTCCTTCTCTCTCTGCCCCTCCCTGACTTGTGCTCTGTCTCTCTCTCTCAAAAATAAACATTAAAAATGTTTAAATCAAATTTTAATTCCATAGTCAAGGATTTAAATATTTTTGTCAAGTTAAGATATTGTCCATGTTGGGAAATACCAGTCTAAATACAATAGATAGCACAGAAACTCAATGCTAGTGAAACTAGAAATCAGCTCAGTCCTCGTCTCTTTCACTATGGCTATTTTCCTCACTGCATGTGGAATCTCTTTTCCTGGCCTGACTTCACCAGCTTCCTGCATTTGTCATCTAGGGCATCTTTTTTGCCTTTATAGAAGTGGAGCCATTTTGCTTAAAGTTTGACGGGATTGTAGAGACTTCAACTATGGTACTTTGCTGAGACTGGATTGTTCTCAGGGCTACACTGAAGAAAACACCATATTTGGTGAGATTCTTGCCTCTGTAATTGTTTCTGTATAAAGAGAGTGAGGGATCTGGTTTTAACTGAAGAATTAATGACATGAATAGTTTGGGGATCATTTTATTTAAAGATCATGTATATGTTTATACATATATATATTAAAGATCATGTTACTGTTTGTTGAGTAACTGAGATAAAATTGTTGAGTATTTTCAGGCTTATTTAACAAGATTAGAATTCCACATCTCTGAAGTTTATGACTGTTCTGGAATGCTTTGAATGTTAGTTCAGCTTTGTCAGTAGATTTTCAGTAGGTTTAGAGAAGTAATTATGATTATGACCAATAATCAATTCTATTCACCTTTAAGCCCCCAGGATACAATTTTTTGCCATTGAAATTGCTCGAACCGGGAAGGCTATAACAAAGCAGTTTACATCAGTATTCATGACAAAGAAGAGAAAGAAGGCAACCATGGAAGGGAGAAAGCTGACAGTGAAAGAGCAGAAGAGAAACGAGCCAACAAAGAAGGAGAAAAAGTGAAAACCAACAAAGGAGAAGAAAATGTGAAAGAAGCAACAAAGAAATCAACAAGAGTAGTGAAACAGCTATGTAAGCTAGACAAGGAATAGCCCTCCAGAAGCTGTGACTCATCTAAGTCTATATATACTATGATACTGCTTGCATAGATCCCTGTGGTTAAATATATGTCCTTGTGCAATTGAAAGACATGCAGAAGGACATCTTTCTAGCCTAATAATCAACAGTTACTTTGGTTGTTCTCTTGTATGAACTGGCTTACAGACTATTAGTGGGGTCTTAATTGATTGTTGTTTGGTATAGTGTTTCTTGGTTCTCACCACTGGCAAGTAAGAAATTTAATAAATAAATTTCTTTTGGTTCTAATGACTATATCTGTGATTGACTGTTAAAAGATATTTCAAATTATTTGACCCTTAAGATTTTTTCAGGTATATAATCTCTTTATCATGTCATATAAAATGATTTATGCGTGTTTTTAAATGCTTATCCTTGTTTCCTATAGTGAACGTTCCTCAAACCTGTTAAGTTGTATATGGCTTTTTTTTTAAAGTTATTTATTTATTTTGAGACAGAGAGAGTGCTCACTCAGGTGAGTGGGGAGGGACAGAGAGAGAGGGAGAGAGAGAACCCAAGCAGGCTCCACTTTCAGTGTGGAACTTAACGTGGGGCTCAGTCACATGAACCATGAGATTATGACCTGAGCAGAAATCAGGAGCTGAACTCTTAACCCACCCAGGTGCCCTGTATATGGTTTGGGATTAGAAGTTCATGTATAAGAGTTGACTCTTGGTATTTGAGTAAGTATAGCTTTCTAATTTTTTTTTGATCTATCTCGCAAAATATTTGATGAATACTCTATGGGTATACGAGCAGGAGCCTGAACCTAACAGACTAGTGAATGTGGCCCCAGTTCACATTAGAAGGAGACTGGACCTGCTTCAGTACCTGCTTCTCTTCTGGTACCCAAGTTGTTACCTGAAAGCTAGCACAAATTAATAATTAATATAAAGCCTGGGAGAGTGACTTCCCTTTTATAATGCTAAGAACAATAACATAAAAATGAACATTTTTAAATGTTTTTGTCAGACTCAAAAATACACCAATTGATTTTATATAGATTGGAAAGGGGATTTCTTCTCATCTAATGATTTTTTAAGAGTGCATGTTTCAGTTATCTTTGCATATGTATTAGGTTTGTGCATGTCCCCAAGGGACCTACTGACCTTGATGCTAAAACTATTTAGAGGAAGCCACCATGTTTACAGTACAAACAGTAAATAAATACTCTTAAAACTCTAACCACAGCATGATCATTGAAGAAAGCATTTATCTGAGCATAGAAGTGGGGAAAATGGGATATTTTCCCCAGTGGACATTGAAGAAAAATAAAAGTTAAACTTAATTGATGAATTATTTCTAGGCAACGGCTGAACTAGAGATATGTACAGCTAGCAGCATTGTGCACAAAGCAAATAGGTTTCCCTATGAATTCTCTTTGGCCAATTTCTTAAAAATATTTAAAACATCTGTTAGACTTTTCATTTTATGTAAAAATATGTTTTAAATGGGTAGAGAGTGTTAAATACTTCATACTAGACAGACTTCTAAAAATTAAGAACTTTTTTGCTATGTTGACTTCTCCAGTTGATTCATTCTTAAATATCCATGAATATATGTGTCCATACACATTATCCGAGGGACTAGGAAGAATAAAGGTTATTGGCTGTATACAATCATGCCTATGGTGGCCTTTTCCAGGTTGCTCACCAGTCCAAGGACTAGGACATACAAACAGAAAAGAGAGGGGAGTAACAACATGGAACACTTCAGCAGCACCTGTAAGGTCAGGATCCAAGGTCAAAGGGGAAAGTGTGGGCAGAATTCTTATGATGGTCCCAAGATTTCCACCCCTGGCATACATGCCCTGTGTGATTTCCTCCATTTGGTGTGGGCAAGCCTTGTGAATATGAGGGAATTTAATTCCTGCATTTAATTTCAAGTTAAAAGATTGTCCTGGGTGGGTCTAGCCCTAATCAAGTGAGTCCTTAAGATAAGCAGAGTTTCACCTGTTTGGCCGTACAGAATCAAAAACCTGTGTTGTGAGATAAAGGGACCATGTGGCAAGGGCCTGAGGGGTAGCCTCTGGGTGCTGAGAATGCTCCCAGGCTGATGGCCAGGAAGAAAATGGGAATTTCATTCTAGTTCGAAGGAACTGAATTCTACCAACAACCAACTTGGAAGAAGATGTCAAGTCTCAGATGAGATTGCAGTCCTGGCTGATTACAGGCTGATACTGCCATGTGAGTTTCTGAGCAGAGGACCCAGTTAAGCTGTACCTGTAGGACTGTATGATAACAACAACGGGTGTTGTGTTAAGCTACTAATTATGTGGTACTTTGTTACAGACCAGTAGAAAACTGCTACAGAATCTGGTACCGGAAGTGGAGTACTGCAGTATCAGGTACCTAAAATGTGGGAGTGGTTTTGTAATCAAGCAGTGGGTGAAGGCTAGAAGAATTTTGAGGAGCATGATAGAGAAAGCCTTAAAATGGCCTTAAAACAGGCTGTCACTAGGAACATGGACTTTAAGGATGCCTTTGATGAGGGGTCAAAAGGGGGTAAGGAACATGCTGTTGTAAGCTAGAAGAAGAGGAATCCTATTAGTAGGTGATGGCCTTGTGATAGAGGCCAGAAATTTGGGATTTGAGCCTTTGTTCTGATTATTTGGAAGATGATATCAAGTCAGGCTTGACATAGTGTGTAAACAGCTATGATTTATTCAGGATGTGGTACCATTTCAGTTATTTATCTCCATGACATCTTTTGGAGGCAGGGAAGGGGCACAAATTAATTTTGGCATTACAGAAGGGAAATCACAGTCGTTTTAAAGTTTTAGGGCACTAAATTTGTGGTAATTTAATTTGTTGCCACGGCAATAGGAAATGAATAAAGAAGGCATACTGACACCTACTTCAAAAGTAGAAACATTCACTGCGCTGTCGTTATTATTTTGAAACTATAGTTTAAACAAAGATGTTGTACCATATGACTGCAGACATGAACTGTACCCAAAGCAAGCTTCAATGATTTAAACATTTTGAACTTAATTCTGCAAAGGAATTCTTGTAGCTGAGTCTGTGTGCATCAGGTGCTATTAGTATAATTGGAGGTTTCTCTGAATTTACTTATAAGTAACAATACAGTGCTTAGTAATGAGTAGGTCTCATTCGAAGTTCACATATATATTAATAAACCTTGGGGCCCCTGGGTGGCTCAGTCGATTAAGCATCTGACTTCAGCTCAGGTCATGATCTCACAGTTTGTGAGCTCAAGCCCCGCGTTGGGCTGTCTGTCGTCAGCACAGAGCCTGCTTCTGATCCTCTGTCTCCCTTTCTCTGCCCCTCCCTACTTGAGCTCTCTCTCCCTCTCTCCCAAAAATAAATAAACATTTAAAATAAAATTAAAAAAAAAAAACCTTTTAACAGTAACTTCATCAATTATTTAGACCTTAGACAAATATTTTTCCGGAGAGGTGTATTTTATCACTGTCATTGTTTAAAATTGCCAGAGCATGGTGATACTTCAAGCAGACCAGTTTTTGTGGTTTTATTACTGTTTTTAAATTTTTTTACAAATAATACAAACCTTCTTTGCCCTACACAACAATGTGGATGATTTTCACTATCCCACATTAGTACACCACAATTACTCTCATATATTTTTTATTCAGATAAATACTCAATATCTTAATTGATCATTCAAAATTAAGGCACATGGTATATATAATGTTCTGTGAATGCCGTTTTTCTTTTTTTCTTTTTTTTCATTTGAGTAAACAGAAAATTTTATTATGGAACTATTAAGATCAACTCATTGTCTTTATTGAAATATATTTTTTTAAATAATTTATTGTCAAATTGGTTTCCATACAACACCCAGTGCTTCATTTTTCAATGCCTATATGTTTCTTTTTTTTTTTTTAAGTAAGCTCCATGCCTAACATGGCACTGAACTCATGACCCCAAGATCAAGAGTGCTCTACCAACTGAGCCCAGCCAGGCACCCCTCCATTGCCTGTATGTTTCTATCTATAGAATTATAGAAGCATTACAGATGTCAGCATGATGTTTGGTCTCCTGAAATTGCACTACTTTCACATGATGACCATTTATATGACTGGCTAGCTTCAATTTTTTTCCTACTCTACTCAGGATTTCTCTGATTTTCTCAATATAAATTGGATTTTCTTTAAGTCAGTATGTTTTCATTTTATAAGAATTTATATAGAATTGGGGTACCTGGCTGGGTAAGTCATCAGAGCATGCAAGTCTTGATCTCAGAGTTGTGAGTTCAAACCGTTTTGGGTGTAAAGCTTACTTTAAAAAAATTGAGGTTGGGGTACCTGGGTGGCTCAGTTGGTTAAGCGTCCAACTCTTGATTTGGGCTCAGGTCATGATCTCACGGTTCATGGGATTGAGCCGTCCATCACAAAAGTGGTGGTGTTGGGATTCAGATCTGTATCTTTTGATCATGAATCTCACTGTTTTTCCAAATTCCAAATCCCACTCTACAATCAGCTTCTTGCTAGAATACAGACTAATTGTTTGAGTAAGGAATCAAAGTGTTCAATAATCATAAAAGAATCCTATTGTGGACTGGTGTACAGAGCTAGTTTAAGCTCTGCAAAATATTTAATTTCTCTTTGTCCTTTTCCTTCTTATCTCTGCAAGAGATTTCTTCCTGCATATGCAACTCAGACTTCTTTAAAAAGCATTGCAACAGAGGAGGAGGGCCAACATGGTGGAGAAGTAGGGGGACCAGGTCTTCCCACATCTCTCAAACAAAGACTGAAGCCAAAGACTCTCAACCCCAAGAGGTCTGGGAGGAAAGGAGACAGAGTCTACAAGGAAGAAAATGCAAAATCCAGGAAGCACCTAAATAAGTGTGTGAGTGCAAACTGGGGGAGATAAAATGGACCGTGGAGGTGTGGAGGGGAGGGAGCCCCGTCTGTGGAAAGGCAAATGGAAGAGAAAGCGGCTGGGAAAGCGTAAGACTGTTATCTGGACAAGAGAAAAAACCTCAGACAGGGGACAGAGAGGGAATCTACCATCCAGTCCCTAACCACAGGACTTTTAAAGAAAAGTCCTGTATCGAAATGCAGAGTTTTCTTGGAATGGGGCCAGTGGCTGTCCAGACCACATATCTGGGGAGGTGGGGAGTCACCTCGGGATTTGGTGCTGCAACAGGGATGCAGTCTACACCAGGGAAACTGGGTGTAGCGGTTGTAGCGAGTTTAAAACTCAGATAAGCATGGCACACAGGGGACCATGCAATGATAAATTCTACATCCCTGGCAGAGTGAGGACGAGACAAAGCGGTGATTTGGACTCCTGGTCTGTGAAGAAGGGGACTGGGGGGGGACGCCATTTTTCTCCACAAAACTGGCAAGGCAAGACCTCAGGGATTGGTCCGAGGGGCCCACAGTGGAGGTGGGACCCACCTAAACCAAATCACATTTCTCTTTGCCGGATAGCCTCTTTTTTACAGGAACTGAGCTGGATAGACACTGTGAAACAAGCACACAGCATTGCCTGGATTAACTATTGTTAATTAGATATATTCTCCCTTTTCTCCTACTTATCTCTCCCCTCCTCTAGGCTGGTTACTCCGATATGGGTTTGCTTAAACAGACATATTTAATCCATTCTCTCAGTGCATGTTCTACATCTCCTTCTTTACTTTCTTCACTCTCTGGAATAATCAGGCCATATAATTTCTCTGGGTAACTTTATCTTCATTTCTTTTTTTACCTCCTTTATTCTCATTTCTCTCTCTTTGGGTTAAGCCTTTCAGTCTCTCTACCTAGGCAAAGCTCATTTTCTCTTTATCCCTGCAACTGTCATTACTCTCTTTGTATGTGCTCTTCTATCAGCAATGCCTACAACTTGTTCTTTACTTGTTGCTGGTATTTCTGGCTTTATGCCTTCAGATTGTTGTTCATTTTTCTTTTTTCTGTTTTGGCGTGCTTACCTATTTTTCTGTCGGTGCGTTTCCTTGTTTTTGTTTCCCGTTTGTTTTTCTGTCTGTTTTCCTTTCCACAGCTATGTCAGGGAACAAACCATGGCACACCTGGTGGAGGACAACCAGTCACAACAACAGAGAGCAAGTAACATCTCCAAAAAACACCTCCTGAAAGGCCAGGCCCTGGACAGTGTATAAGCGCCCTTTAATATAGCAGTACTTGCAGAGGTTAGAGCACATAACAAGCTTTTAAAACTTATAAGGGGCAGAAAACTAGCCAAAATGACAAAACAGAAAAATTCTCCTCAATAGAAATTCCAGAAAGTAGTCACAGCTAAAGAATTCATCAAAGCAGACATAAGCAACATAACTGAACAAGAATTTGAATAACAGTCTTAAAATTAATCGCTGGGCTTGAAAAAAGCATAGAAGACAGCATGGACTCCATCACTGCAGAGATCAAGGACCTTAAAAATAGTCATGATGAAATAGAATACACTATAAATGAAGTGAAAAAAAAATGGAGGCGGCCACACCACAGATGGAAGAGGCAGAAGACAGAATAGGTGAATTAGAAGCTAACATTATGAAAAAATAGGAAGCCAAGAAAAAGAGATAATCTGATCCAGGAGCATGAAAGGAGAATTCAGGAGCTGAGTGTTGCAATCAAATGGAACAACATCTATATCATAGGAATTCCAGAAGAAGAAGAAGAGAGAGAAAGGGGCTGAAGGAGTATTTGAACAAATCATAGCTGAGAACTTCATCAACCTGGGGAAGGAAATAGGCATAGTAATCCAAGAGGCACAGAGAACTCCCCTCAGACATAACTTGAATCTATCTTCTGCACGACATATCATAGTGAAACTGGCAAAATACAAGGGAAAAGAGAGAATTCTAAAGCAGCTGGAATTCTAAAAGATAAACAGGCATTAACATACAAAGGTAGACATAAGGTAATTAAGGTAATAGCAGACCTGTCTACTGAAACTTGGCAGGCCAGAAAGGAATGGCAGGAAATCTTCAATGTTACGAACAGGAAAAATATGCAACCAAAAATCGTTTATCTGGCCAGCCTGTCATTCAGAATGGAAGGAGAGATAAAGGTTTTCCCAAATAAACAAAAACTAAAGGAATTCATCACCACTAATCCAACCCTACAAGTGACACTGAGCAGGACTCTATGAAGGAAAGGTTGCAAGGAACACAAAGTACCAGAGACATCACTATAAGCATGAAGTCTACAGATAACGCAATGACTCTAAACCCATATTTTTCAATAATAACACTGAATATAAATGGACTAAATGCGCCAAACAAAAGACACTGGGTATCAGAATGGATCAAGACCCATCTATTTGTTGTCTTCAAGAGATTCATTTTAGACCTGAGTACACCTTCAGATTGAAAGTGAGGGGATGAAGAACTATCTACCATGTCCCTGGACATCAAAAGAAAGCCGGAGTAGCCATACTTATATCAGACAAACTAGACATAAAATTAAAGGCTGTAACAAGAGATGAAGAAGGGCATTACATAATAATAACTGGGACTATCCATCAGGAAGAGCTAACAATTATAAATGTCTATGCACTGAATTCAGGGGCACCCGAATTTGTAAAACAATTACATAATCGTATTGATAAAAATGTGCTAATTGCGGGGGACTTTAATATTCCACTTACAGCAATGGATAGATGAACTAGACAGAGTATCACTAAGAAATAATGGCGCCGAATGACACATTGGAGCAGATGGACTTGACAGATATATTTACAACTCTACACCAGAAAGAAATTGAATTCACTTTCTTCTCAAATAGACATGGTACATTCTCCAAGACAGATCACATACTGGGACACAAAGCAGACCTCAATAATATAAAAGAATTGAAATCATACCATGCACACTTTCAGATCACAATACTATGAAACTTGAAATCAACCACAGGAAAAAGTTTGGAAAAATTCCAAAAGCATGGAGGTTAGAGAACATCCTACTAAAGAACGAATGGGCCAAATAGAGAAGAAATTTAAAAATATATGGAAACAAATGAAAATGAAAATACAACAATCCAAAACATTGAGATGCAGCAAAGGCAGTCCTAACCGAAAGTGCATTGCAATCCAGGCCTATCTCAAGAAACAAAAAAATCCCAAATACAAAATCTAACAGCACACCTAAAGGAACTAGAAGCAGAACAGCAAAGACACCCCTAATCCTGCAGAAGAAGCAAAATAATAAAAATCAGGGGTGAGATTAACAACATAGAATCAGAAAAAAACAGTAGAACAAATCAATGAAACCAAGACCTGGTGTTTTTAAAAAATAAACAAAATTCATAATCCTGTAGCCAGGCTTCTCAAAAAGAATAGAGAGAGGACCCAAATAGATAAGATCATGAATGAAAATGAATTGATTACAACCAATCCCTCAGAAATAGAAGCAATTATCAGGGAATACTACGAAAAATTATATGCCAAAAAACTCGACAACCTGATGAAATGGACAAATACCTAAACAGCCACACACAACCAAAACTCAAATGAGAAGAAATAGAAAATTTGAACAAGGCCATAGTTAGTGAAGAAATTGAATCAGTTATCGAAAATCTCCCAACAAATAAGAGTCCTATAGCAGATGGCTTCCCTGGAGTATTCTACCAGACATTTCAAACAGAGTTAATACTTATCCTCCTCAAGCTGTTCCAAAAAATAGAAATGGAAGGAAAACTTCTGGACTCATTCTATGAAGTTAGCATCACTTTGATTCCCAAACCAGATAGAGACCCAGAAAAAAAAGAGAACTATGGGCCAATATCCCTGATGAATATGGATGCAAAAATTCTAAACAAGATACTAGCAAATCTAATTTAAAAGCATATAAAAAGAATTATTGACCATGATCAAGTAGGATTCGTTCCTGGGTTGCAGGGCTGTTTCAATATTCGCAAATCAATCAATGCAATACATAAGGTAACAAAAGAAAAGGACCATATGGTCCTGTCAATAGATGCAGACAAAGCATTTGACAAAATACAGCATCCTTAATAAAAACCCTCGAGAAGGTTGGGATAGAAGGAACATACTTAAACGTCATAAAAGCCATTTATGAAAAGTCCACAGCTAATATCATCCTCAATGGGAAAAAACTGAGAGCTTTCCCCCTGAGATCAGGAACACGACAGGGGTGTCCACTCTCACCACTGCTATTTAACATAGTGTTGGAGGTCTTAGCATGAGCAATCAGACAACGAAATAAAAGGCATCAGGGTTGGCAAGAATGAAGTCAAACTTTAACTTTTCACAGGCGACATGACACTTTGCATGGAAAACCCAACAGAATCCACTAAAAGCCTACTAGAACTGATCCATGAATTCAGTAAAGTCGCAGGGTACAAAATCAATGCACAGAAATTGAAATGTATAAACAAATCCCACTCACAATTGCACCAAAAACCATAAAATACCTAGGAATAAACCTAACAAAAGATGTAAAAGATCTCTATGCTGGAAACTATAAAAAACTTATGAAGGAATTTGAAGAAGACACAAAGAAATGGAAGAATATCCCATGCTCATGCACTGGAAGAACAAATATTGTTAAAATGTCAATACTACCCAAAGCAATCTACACATTCAATGCAATCCCAATCAAAATTGCACCAGCATTCTTCTCAAAGCTAGAGCAAACAATTCTAAAATTTTTATGGAACCAGAAAAGATCCCAAATAGTGAAAGTAATACTGAAGAATAAAACCATGGCAGAGGCATCACAATCCCAGACTTTAGTCTCTACTACAAAGCTGCAATCATCAAAACAATATGATATTGGCCCAAAAACAGACAAATCGACTAATGGAATAGAATAGAGAACTCCGAAATGGACCCACAAACATATGTCCAACTAATCTTTGACCAAAGCAGGAAAGAGTATCCAATGGAAAAAAGACAGCCTCTTTAACAAATGGTACTGGGAGAACCGGACAGCAACATGCTTAAGAATGAAACTAGAACACGCTCTTACACCACTCACAAAAATAAACTCAAAATGGATGAAGGACCTGAATGTGGAACAGAATCAAATCAAAACCCTAGAGGAGTAAGCAGGAAAAAAAACTTTTTGACCTCAGTCGCAGCAATTTCTTAACACGTCTCCAAAGGCAAGGGAATTAAAGGCAAAAATGAACAATTGGGACCTCATCGAGATTAAAAGCTTCTGCACTGCAAAGGAAACAATGAACAAAACTAACAGGCAACCGATGGAATGGGAAAAGATAATTGCAAATGACATATCGGTAAAGGGTTAGTATCCAAAATCTATAAAGAACTCACCAAATTCCGCACCTGAAAAACAAATTATCCAGTGAAGAAATGGCGGAAGATATGAATAGACACTTCTCCAAAGAAGACATCCAGATGGCCAATAGACACATGAGAACTATGCTCAATGTCACTCATCATCAGGGAAATACAAATCAAAATTACACTGAGATACCACCTCACACCAGTCAGAGTGGCTAAAATGAACAAATCAGAAACTATAGATGCTTGTGAGGATGTGGAAGAAATAGGCACCCTCTTACACTGTTGTTGGGAATGCAACTGGTGCAGCCGCTCTGGAAAACCATGTGGAGTTTTCTCGAAAAATTCAAAATAGGACTCCCCTATGATCCAGCAATGTCACTACTAGGTATTTATTTACACAAGAGATACAGGAGTGCAGATGCATAGGGGCACGTGTATCCCAATGTTTATAGCAGCACTTTCAACAATAGCGAAGTCATGAAAAGAGGCTGAGTGTTCATTTACTGATGAATGGATAAAGAAGATGTGGTTTATATATACAATGGAATACTACGTGGCATTGAGAAAGAATGAAATCTAGCCATGCGTAGCAACATGGATGGAACTGGAGGGTATTATGCTAAGTGAAATAAGTCAGTGAGAGAAAAACAGATATCATATGTTTTTACGCATAGGTGGATTTTGAGACTTAGCAGAAGACCATGAAAGAGGGGAAGAGAGAAAAAAAGTCAAAGAGAGAGAGGGAGTCAAGACATAAGAGACTCTTAAATACTAAGAACAAACTGTTGGTTGATGGGGGGTGTGGGAGAGGGGAGAGTGGGTGATGGGCATGGAGGAGGCATGTGTTGGGACGAGCACTGGGTGTTGTATGGAAACCTATTTGACAATAAATTATGTTAAAAAATAAAAAGCATTGCAGTAGAATCAATATAGTGCAACACGTAATCTTAGTGTCAAAATTATATTTTGATTTCTTATCCTGTTTTGTGAACTGAACTTTGGTGACACATTTTCCTCAGGTGTTTTGTAGGATTTTTAGGGCTTTATTCTCTCTGAAATTCATATAGGTTTTTTCAGGCTAAATCATTGGAAGTTCTACTGTGTATTACTGGTTGATCTTTACATTGAAAAGAGAATAAAGGAAATAAAAAATGCCTTAATTTAGAGAAGAATAGACCTTTGCCACTAGAAGGTTTCTCTGAAGTCTTGTTCAATAATCTCGTTTCTCTGGTGAAAAAATAAGGTACTAAACAATACGCTTTACCCAGTTGAAAATCCTCTGTTCATGTAAAGATTTTTTACTCATTTACTTATTACCCATCCAGTTACACTAAGGACACCCACGAAGACATCATTCCATAAGGTTTCCTTTGTCTTAGATATACCCTGCACAGAATGCTTTCCTCCAGAAAACAGTTTTAAAATAATCACCACATTTCTCCATGATTTAAGATTCTTCTGATGTCCTTTTTGTTTACACTAATAAATATCTGACCAAACTTACACAACTCTGAGAATTTGGATAATGTTTAAAATAAAAATAATAATTTATAAATTCATATTTTTTAATAGAAAACAAGGCTTCTAAAATGTTTATCAATCTTAAGGTCAATTTTCTCTCACAAAGTCACTAAGGCTTACATGCTGTCATTTGGTTTAGGGAAGATAAACAAGAGAATTCTTTCTGCCTCCGGCCCTGGACATCCATTGAAATAAGTTGATTGCCTCTTCATCCTGGATGAGATCATGAACACTAAGGACACTTGCTTACCTGCCAAGCTCACACCAATGGTAAATTTATTTTAAATTATATATAGTATAATAGTATAATGATATAGCATAGTATAATGAACCCCTAAATACCTGTCATCCAGATTAGTTAATCGAACATTTTCAACGGTTGCTTTATGTACCCGTTTTTCTTTATTGAAGAACTTCTAAAGAAATCTCAGACATCATATTATTTTATCCCTATGTATTTCACTGTTCATCCATAAAATATGGACATTTCTTATATAATCATAATAAAAGTAATATTTTCAACTGATATTCAGTAATAGGAAAGCTTACAAGTACATATTACAAGTGATAGGAAATAGTCCTTTAGAGTATATTTAACGAATAGGTGACTGAAATATGAGTAAGAGGATCTATGTGTGTAGAAGAGAATTGGTAAATAAGGTTGAAAATGTGTATTTGATTCACACTGTGGGCACTAATAATGAGCCCTATATACTGAGCTAGATGTCTTATGTACATCTTATCCCTAAAATATTAACCCCATTTTACACATTCGGAAATTTGGACTTGAGATTTTGAGTCCAAGGTTAAGAATTTTAGATTGATTTTAGCTAACAGTGGCTAGATATTGGAAATTTATTTTAATTTCTGAGTAGTCTTGATGAAAACTTCTCAAGGAAGATTAAATGATTTATGATATGGAGTAAATTAAATATTAAGTACTTATTCTGGATTGATTGGTTCAACCTAATTCTTGCATTTATTCATTTATCTAGATATTTATGGAATGAATTCTACACACCACAGATGTTAACAATCTAATGGGGAAGACAGAACTTAAATATATACAAGGATGTTGATATAGTTTGCTAAGGAAATATATAGTAAGACATAGAAAATCTGGAAAGACCACAAATGTATGGAGGTTAGTGCCTTTTGTGATTAAAAAACAAATCTATGCTCATTTTTTTAAATATAGAAATAAGAACCCACAAAGAAGAAATTTTTAATAACTTGTTACGTACTGCCAACATTGCCAAAGAAGGGAAAAACCTTTCCATGAAGGATTATTTGCTTTTATTGTCCTGTCCTAGAAATGATACACATCTTTTACTCAATTCTTGTCAAATAGAATTCAGTAATTGCCACTAAATTGCAAAAGAGGGTGGAAATTTATTCTAAGTGTGTGTCCCAGAAGATGAGGAAGAAAGAGGTTTCATTGACCACCCAGTCAGTCTCCGTCACAGCAGGTAAATAGTTATTGTTGTCTCCTACATATATTCATTTATTTTAGTTTATTCACTTCTCAGATTATAGAAAGTGATTCCCAATCTGTGACTCTGGTCTCAGTGAATTCTTTTTTTTTTTTTCATTATAATAGTTTATTTTCAAATTGGTTTACATATAACACCCAGTGTTCATCCCAACACGTGCCCTCTTTAATATCCGTCACCCTCTCTCTCCCCCCCTCCCTCACCTCCCTCACCTCCCTCACCCTCAGATTGTTCTCAGTCTTTGAGAGTCTCTTATGTTTTATCTCCCTCCCTCTCTGTGTCTTTTTTTCCTTTCCCCTCTTCCCCTCCCCCTGGGTTTTTGCTTAGTCCTCACAAAGTCCACCTATCGTGGAAACATATGGTATCTGTCTTTTTCTGACTGACTTATTTCACTTAACATAGTACCCTCCAGTTCCATCCATGTTGCTACATATGGCCAGATTTCATTTTTTCTCATTGCCATGTAGTAGTCCATTGTATATATGTGCCACAACTTCTTTATCCATTCGTCAGTTGATGGGCACTTGGTTTGCTTCCACGATTTGGCTATTGTCGAAAGTGAATTCTTAATTGTACAGTTGACTTCTTGAATCCATGTTCTTGCACATTGTGCCAATATAGTCTGAAATAACAGGCTTCTTCTTGAACTCATCATTACCTCTTTTACATGATTAAAATGGGTTATTTTGGAATAAAAACATGTCACTCACTATTGCATTTTAAATTTAGACATTATAGTCTGTGAATTATTTATTTTAGTTTAAAAGAAATCCATCCATTCTGGGCACAGAGAGGATGTTTATTCCTTATAATCCATAATAGGTGTAGGACATTAAACCTGGTGTAGGCCAGATGAGCAAATCATAGAAGTGACAGTTTGTTCAGCCTTTAGGTAGGGAAGTGTTTATATACCACACAATAAATATTATAGATTCATACGGAATGGATGTGGGCTTTGGCTCTGAAATTTGGTATTCTTAAATTTAATCTGTTCTTAATTAGTACACCAGAGTATAAGACAGAAAAAATGGATTCACAAGTGGAATTTTTACAGAATTACTTGAATTACATATGAGAAAAAGAAATAGCTTCTTCAAGGAAATGTTCCAGCAATGTCATTACAAAAAGTTGTAATTTATTCAAACAAGTTTGAAATATTTATCTAATCTTGGAGCACATTTTATCTTCCATATATTTATTTGTTCATTTGTTCATGGGTTTATTTTTGTCTTTACCATGATTTAAAGGGTAATAATTCTCTTCAAGATCCCTGCCACTTTCATTTCTGACTTATAACTCTCCTGCTCGTATCTTCAGCCTTATTGCCTTTAGACTTGATATTCCCTCTGCCTGGAAAGCTTTCCTCACATATATTCATATGATATTCATTTACTTCTCAAAGATCTCTACTCAAATATCACCTTAATAGAGAGGTCTGTCCGGACTTCTTTATTTAAAATAACACCTTCCTTGGCATTCTCTGTCCCCCTAACACTGCTGTAGTTTTCATTATAAGTCACCACCGTCCCTTCCACACCTACCCTGGAGGACAGGAACATTGTTTTTTTTGCTGTTGTTTGCCTAGCACCTAGATCAATATCTGTCTAGCATATAGTAAGAATCCTTAAAAAAAAAACATTTAAAAAGTTTTTATTTAAATTCCAGTTAACATACAGTGTAATATTAGTTTCAGATGTACTACATAGTGATTCAACACTTCCATACAACACCCGATGTTCATTATAACAAGAGCACTCATTAATTTCCATCACCTATTTAACCCATCCCCCCACCCACCTCCCTTCTGGTAACTATCAGTCCGTTCTCTATAGTTAAGGGTCTATTTCTTGGTGCATCTCTCTCTCTCTCTCTTTCTTTTTCTCCTTTGCTTGTTTGCTTGGTTTCTTAAATTTTACATATAGATGAAATCATATGGTATTTGTCTTTCTCTGACTGACTTATTTCGCTTAGCATAACACTCTCTA
>JAINVK010001146.1:0-78616 GCA_030068075.1 Paguma larvata
CGATAGGCATTAAGGAGAGCACTTCTCAGGATGAGCACCGGGTGTCACATGGGAGAGATGAATCACTGGGTTCTACTCCTGAAGTCAAGACTATACTGTATGTTATTTAGCTTATATTTAAATAAATTAAAAAATACAAATTCAAAACGGATCAAAGTCCTATGTGAGACCCCAAACCATCAAAATCCTAGAAGAGAATACAGGCCGTAACTTCTTTGATATCTGCTGTAGCAACTTCTTTCTAGATATGCCTCCTGAGGCAAGAGAATCAAAAGCAAAAATAAACTACTGAGACTTCATCAAAATAAAAACCTTCCGAACAGGGAATGAAACCATTAACAAAACTGAAAGGTAACCTACAGGATGGGAGAAGATATTTGCAAATGGCATATCTGATGATGGGTTAGTATCCAAAATACAGAAACAATTTATATCAGCACTCAATAAACCAATAACCGAACTGAAAACGTCGGCAAAAGACACGAATAGACAGTTTTGTAAAGAATACCTCCAAATTGCCAACAGACACATGAAAAGATGCTCAACATCCCTCGTCGTTAGGGGAATACAAAACTACAATGAGACATCACCTCACACCTGTAAGAATGGCTACTATCCATGCCTTTAAAAAACTTTGGAAAGATTTTTCAGGAGATCTGTGGTTTTTTTGCCATGTGGCTTGTGACATCATTCTTTGTCTTTGTATAAAATGTTCCAAATAGCTTTAGTGTTGTATTTATATATTTTTATAGAAGAGTAAAATAAGCATGCTATTATTTAAAAATTTTAAATGTTTTTTTCTGTACCAATGAAATCATCTGAAATCTGTGTGTGACATTTTGTGAAACCTTTCCTTCAAAAGGACAAAGTCCTTCATGCCAAACATTATAAAATAACTATACATTTTTATGAATACATCAAATTACCAGGATAGTTATCATGTACACCATCAATTTCCAGCTCAACACTGTCAGATGTATTTTCTTTGAGGAAGGGCAAGGGCTTATAATTAAAAACTAAATCCCGAAATCTACTGCTTATTAGAGTCAATTGTAAGCTGTGGGTACCCTCTGGGACACCTTTTCTTGTGAAATTCAATGAAGTTATAGATGTATGGAACCTAGGAGAAAGAAGTCGCTAACATATAGCATACATGTATCAATAGAGGAGTTTTTATAGTAACTTCGTTAAAAACTCAATAAAGGAATCTATGGTCCTAAGTGCACACACCTAGTGGATGGCCAGCTATTCACGATTATAGAGCATAGATCAATATTATCCAGTTAATAGAGCCGTGACTTTTAACTTTCTGGGTATAGAAGATTAAAAACAGCATAGAAACTGGAGCAGGTAGCTTTTGGAGTGACGGCATCATTAGAGGCATCTTGCAGGGAAGATGGGCACCTCACCAAATGTGAAATGATGGGGACCTGGAGGTTCCCTACCATTGAGGGGGGTCCAATGTCCAACAAAGAGATGCAATCCAGATACAGCTGAACATGGGAACGCTAGTCCTACATTACTCACAGCCTTTCAGAGTCTTCGGTTCCAGAGAATAGAAGAGAGGTTTTGCATACCAATTCATTTTATGAAGCCAGTATATCCTCGATGCTAAAAGCCAAGAGAGTATGTGACATAAAAGTAGATGCTAATGTCACTCATGAGGGTATTAATAAAAATTCTAACCCAATTAATATGATGTAGATTATTCAGAAAGATAATGTATCATGAACACTACCTCCCTGTAGTGTATGGTTGATTTAAACATAGGAAAGTATGGATGAAACTCATTACATTAACAGATTAATGGAAGAAAAAAACCTACAATCATCTGAATAAATGTACTGCAGGAATTGGATGAAAGTCAACATATATTCAATAGAAATACTGTTAGCACACTAAACTAAGAATGGAACTTCCTGTATGTCACAGCAAATATAGTAAAATGGTAAAAATTTTCTAATTCCTATCAGGAATAAGACCAGGATGTCCATTATTACCAGTTCTTGCCCACACTGTACTGGGTGGGTCTGTCCAATATTGTAAACTGAGAAAACAGAAGGAAGGATGAAATTTAAAACAGCAGGAACAAACTGTTATTCAAAGATGACAGAATCGTGTATGTAAAACTCAGAATGGATGTTGACATACACCTCTGGCATTAAATGGTATCTAGCACGACTGCTGGAGAGGGTATCGATGGACAGATAGATATATCTGCACTTACCAGCTCAATCAGAATATAAAATCTCAAAACACGACAGTTTTCTATTGAAAACTAGTACTTAGAGGAAGTGTTACAAAGGTTTGAAAGAGTCTTTGGAGAAAGCTGTAAGATTTTATTGAGATTTTAACAGTGAAGTATCCTTCCTATGTGACAGCACTTTGCATGGCTTCAGCTTTTTTCTTGCTTAAACCTTCGGTTGTCCTTCACCTGTAAGATAGACATAGAGTTGGAAACATTACTCCAAAGAATTCTATTTAGATTAAATTCATCACAGGGGCATCTGGGTGGCTGTGGCTTGAGTGTCAGACTTCAGCTCAGGTCATGAAGGTAGAGTCCATGGGTTCGGGCCCTGTGTTGGGCTCTGTGCTGATAGCTCAGAGCCTGGAGCCTGCTTTGGATTCGGTGTCTCCCCTCTCTCTCTGCTCCTGCCCCGCTTGTGTTCTGTCTGTCTCTCTCTCTCTCAAAAATAAACATTAAAAAGTTTTAAAAAAGGATTAATGATCCACAGATAACAATATAGTTTCCATTTTATAAGACAGAATTCCAAGCATAGACTTTACCAAAATTTTCGAAAACAAGGCACTCTTTATTGGACACTTTGGGTTCAGAACAGATAAAATGAAATGAGCCTATTGAAAGGTCATTTCAGTTTTTTTATTCTTGAAATTAGATTCAAGTAGTGTCGAGTGAGAGATAGGCAACCAACGGAATGGGAAAAGATAATCGCAAATGACATATCGGATAAAGGAGTAGGATCTAAAATCTATAAAGAACTTATAAACTCCACACCTGAAAAATGAATAACCCAGTGAAGAAATGGGCAGAAGATATGAATAGACACTTCTCCAAAGACATCCAAATGGCAAACAGACACATGAAACGACGCTCAATGTCACTCAGCATCAGGGAAATAGAAATCAAAACCACACTGAGATACCACCTCACACCAGTCAGAGTGGCTACAATGAACAAATCAGGAAACTATAGATGCTGGTGAGGATGTGGAAAACAGGCACCCTCTTGCACTATTGGTGGGAATGCAAACTGGTGCAGCCACTCTGGAGAACTGTGTGGAAGTTCATCAAAAAACATGAAAATAGAACTACCCTATGACCCAGCAATAGCACTGCTAGGAATCTACCCAAGAGATAAAGGACTGCTGATGCATAGGGGCACATGTACCCCGATGTTCACAGCAGCACTTTCAACAATAGCCAAATCACGGAAAGAGACTAAGCTTCCATCAATGGATGAATGGATAAAGAAGGTGTGGTATATATATATATATATATACAGTGGAATACTATGCAGCAATGAGGAAGAATGAAATCTGGCCATGTGTGGCAACATGGATGGAACTGGAGGATATTATGCTGAGTGAAATAAGTCAGGCAGAGAAAGACAGATGCCATATGTTTCCATGCATAGGTGGGCTTTGTGAGACTTAACAGAAAACCAGGAGGGAGGGGGAAGAGGGGAAGGAAAAAAAGCCACAGAGAGGTAGGAAGACAAAACATGAGAGACTCTCAAAGACTAAGAACAAACTGAGACGAGAGGGGGCATGGAAGGGGGGAGAGTGGGTGACTGGCACAGAGGAGGGTACTTGTTGGGATGAGCACTGGGTGTTGTATGGAAACCAATTTGACAACAAATTATTAAAAATATATATAATAAAATAAAAATAGATTCAAGTTAGTTACCATAGTGTGCAGTACTGGTGTCAGGAGTAGCATTTAGGGGTTCCTCACTTACATACGACACCCATGCACCCTCTCTACTTGATGTGCCACAGAAACTAGAAACTAGACTGTCTCTTCCTATTTTATTACTCAGTCCTTTGAGCCTTCACTGGGGAAAGGTTGCAAAATACACGTGTTTTGTTTTGTAAGAGCCACGATAATTTAGAATTTGACAAAATTTAAGAACAGGGATCCAGGTCTCCGTAGAGAAAAACCAACAACAAGCAAGTGTGTTTTCTTGTTCTCAGGAGCAGTGAAATCTCAACTCAGATGTTAAAATTTGACCAAAGATGTTATCTGATGATAAATAAATCATACAAAATGGAAGATTTTTTGTATTCCATGTATGTTATCCAACAGAACCACAGGATACAAAAATCAGCAATAAAAAATGACTGCAATATCTCTGATTCGAAATCACTAAATATATGAATCAAGATGGGTTCAGAAGTGAAGCGATTCCGCCAGAGTCACACAACTTATGTTAGAGCTGGTACTGGAACCTCCTTCAGTGCCTCAGCCTATTTCATACAAACGGGTATTTACTCCAAATGCATTTTGTGTTTTATAAAAGGGAATTATCAAAGATTCGGAACGTAGTCAGCTACCAGTCAACGTATTTACACTTTATGTTCTTTATTTTTTAAGTGTAATTACTCCTTAGAGAGAGAGAGCACAAATGGGAGAGAGACAGAGAGAGAGAGGATGAGAAAGAGTCCCAAGCAGGCTCCATGCTGTCTATGCAGAGCCCAACATGGGGTTCAACCTCATAGACTATGAGATCATGACCTGAGCCAAATCAAGAGTCAGATGCTTAACTGACTGAACCACCCATGCCTCAGTATTTATACTTTCTAAAAAAAGGAAATGTTTTTCTATTTTATAATTTTAGAAGGCTTTGACCCAAATTAATTCTGTATCTGATAAAGCATAAGTCAGGCAGTCAGGAAGTTAAGGTCTGAACTACTTGTGAAAGTGTCATTGTGTGTAAACTCTGTTATTAAAGTACCAGTAGTTACATGTACACAACTAAAGATATAATAGTCAGGAAAAGACCTGCATACTTTCCATTCGCAATGGATAACATATCCGCTTCAGTCATTTTCACGGGCTCCACATCTGGGAAATCCGCCCCTTCACATCAGCATCATCTCCACTTATATCCCCAGTCGTTAGCACAGGCAGTTCCTGGATACCAGTTTCCAGGTCAGGTCCTTCAAAAACAAAGGTTATCAGTTAAAGGAGTAAACATAAAATACAAGAAAGAAGCGATAATACCTATTCTTTCCATTATATGACATACAAGCCTGTGGACTGAGTGTAACAAAAAAAAAGTGAAGGACAGAGGGACTTCACATCTTTGTGTTTCTGTATTATTAAACCTTGCTTCAAACCACTGTCTAAAGAGAAACCACACTAAATCTACATGTGCATTGTGTTACCACAGCGTACTAAGAGTAGAGAGCATCAGCTAAGAAATCTTAAATTTACACCATGGACAGGATTTTATTTAAGTTTATTTATTAATTTTGATAGAGAAGTGAGGTGAGTGACCAGGGGAGGGGCAGAGAGGGAGGGAGGGAGAGACGCAGAGGATCACCAGCAGGCTCCGCATTGTCAGTGCAGAGCCCGACACGGGGCTCCTTCTCACGAACTGAGGGATCACGACCTGAGCCGAAATCCAGAGTCAGATGCTAAACTGACCGAGCCACCAGGCGCCCTGCACCATGGATAGGATGTTAATGAAAATTAAAATTTAATTTCCTGAACCACTAGCTGAGTGTATTTGTGGGCCTGGGACAAATCCTATACTAGCGAGATCCAACCCCTATTGGGGCAACCTGAAAGTTTTTTGTGGAAATTACCTAGTTAGATTTAGGTGCAAAGCCTCTCTATATAACTTATGATAAATGAGTCATGTAGATGACAGAGTATCAAAAATAACAGCAAAACATTAGTGAATAATGGTCAAACTTCAATCTTACAGTGAGGATAAAGGGAGCAGGGTGGGAGAAATCAACGGACTTTGTCGTCAGTCCTAATGTAGAAACCTCTCAGCAGTGAATTCCTAAAATAATCCATGGCCTGAATGATGTCAAAAATTCACTACAAGTATTTGATGAAAATACTTCATTTGCAAGCTGTTAATTTCCTTTTCATGATCATTTTAAGATACTTTTGATTTTCCTAATCATAAAAGTATGTAAACACCTCCTAAAGCTGCTTACAAATCACACGAATAGAGTTTACCTACATGCCAGTTTCCTGGATTATCCAGCTTTCCCTGAATGTACCATATCAAATGATTCGGCAAAGGAAATGGAGGCTATCATTCCTTGAGCTTTTTCTGGAGCCTCTTCTCCTGAACTTCATTTCTTCCTGTGCCTGGACTAAGCTATTTTACAGTACAGATACATTTGAGAAGTCGGCATTTTATACAAACGCATTCAGATTTGGGTATAACAACACAGGTGGTGGGAAGTACAAAGACCGTGTAATGAAACATGAATTATGTCTCCATGTGTCAAGCAGTCTTTGGCAAGCCACAATCCCTGAACCTTAGTTTTCTTATTTATAAAATGAGGCTACCATCCCTATGCAAATTGCCTTCATTCCAGATGTTATAAGATATGCTGAATGGGACTCTGCACATACTGTTAAAAACTGCTTAGATTTTTTTTTTTTTTTTTTTAACATTTATTTATTTTCATAGAGACAGAGCATGAGCAGGGGAAGCGCAGAGAGAGGGGAGATACAGAATCTGAAGCAGGCTCCAGGCTCTGAGCTGTCAGCACAGAGCCCAATGCGGGGCTCGAACTCACAGACTGAGAGATCATGACCTGAGCCAAAGTCGGCCGCTTAACCAACTGAGCCACCCAGGCGCCCCTAAAAAACTGCTTAGACTTTTGATGCAATGAAGGAAAAGGCCACACAAAAATGTTCTAAAAAGAACAAATTAAACTAGTGAAAAAATGTATACTTCTGTAGTAAATAGTTTCCTCTGATTTAGAACACTGCATGTTCAGGCGGATTACATCTTGAAAAAAAAAAAAGGTTAAATTCATTAAGTGCACGGAGCTGCAAACTATATTCACATTTTCAAAACTTCTCAGGAAACGACTCAGATTCTCTTCTAATGTTTTGTTTCGCCCTGTTACGCCATAATGCATGATGCAAAATATACCCTGTGCCCCCATAAGCATTCCTTCCCCCTTTCCCTTCACCTTGATCCACAGGTGCTTCTTCAACTTCTTTCTCTGGGTCAGGTATAATATTCTGATTCTCAGTTGGTGCCTCCTGTTGAAGTTGCTCATCACTGGGCTGCTGGGCCTAGTGTGTGTGTGTGTGTGTGTGTGTGTGTGTGTGCGTGCACATGTGCCCGCGCAAATAAAAAGTTGCACTGTTAATACATGCCAATAATATAAACATACATTACACATTTTATATCAAATAATAATTACAAAACACTTATAAAACATGGTTCTATATATTTATTTCTAAAAGTTATACGGCCTTCTGTATAGATAGATACGTACGTACATATCATGAAATATTACTCTGTCATGTAAGGAAATGAAATCTTGCCATTTACAACAATGTGGATTGGTGTAGAATGTATTATGTTAAGTGAAAGAAGTCAATCAAGGAAAATATGTACCTTATGATTTCAATCATTTGGGGAATTTTAGAATAAAAGAGAGGAACATATGGGAAGGGAAGTAAAAATAAGAGCAGAGAGGGAAACAAATCACAAGAGACTCTTTACAAGAGAGAACAAAGCGAGGGTCGATGGAGGTAGGTGCGTGTCAGATGGCATAGATTGGTGATGGGTGATAAAGAGGGCACGTGTGATGAGCACTGGGTGTTGTATGTAAGTCATGAATCACTGAAGTCTACTCCTGAAACCAACATTGCCCTGTATGCTAAGTAAAATTTAAATTAAGAGAACTTTACTCTTCCCATAGAGTGGCTACTCTAGTGTCGTAGACCCTGGGCCTAAAGTTCTCTCTCGTCTTAGCAAGAGAGCAGGGCTCAGGATTAAAAAATAGAGAGAGATGGCTAATGTCTGGGAAAAGGCAAGACCCACATAAGGGTCCTTGCCCTGTATTTATTAAGATCAGAAGGCTTACAAACATGATGGGCGTGCACAAAGAGACAAAGAAACTGTGAGCATTAACCTGGGGACATGAGGGAAAAAGAGGGGTGCTGAGGATAGACAGTGTTTGGGGTTTGGGTCAATATAAAACAAAATCCCGGCGCCAGGCAGATGGGCAGATGGTTGTTTATGGCAGATAGGAGGCGCCATGTCTGTTTATCTCAGCTAGCCTGGGGAGAAGACAGATAGGGGAAATAGCCTCAAGGTTGACAAGGCACCTTTCCTTTGTGAACCATCTCAGCTCTGGGCTGCTTCACCTGCAGCACAGTGGTCTATAGTCCGGTTTACCTGTTTTGCCTAACTTGGCCTTTTCTCCTGTGAAAGCAGCTTTGCTGCTATAGTACTAAATTTGGGGGCATTTCTGCCCTGCATGCCTAATCTTACTGGCCTCATATACCTTAGTATAGGGAGCCTTTGCGCCTGTCCTCATTTCGGGGCCTTTGCCTGTGTCTCTATTTTTCGGGTTCGGCATCCCCTATTCTCGGGGTGGCTTTGCGCCGTCCTATTCTCAGGGTATCTTTGTACCGTCCTCTTCCCAGGGGTCCAATTCACCGTCCTATTCTCGAGGTGCCAATCCTGTTTACCCAAACTCGGGTGTAAGCATCCTATGGCTTTGATTTCTCTATGCCTTATTAACCCATTGGGATAAGCCCAGGGGTTCCTAAGCCTATCCCCCACATTCTAGAAGAGGTATCCACCACACTCTGAAGGCTATTTTAAACTCTGCCCTGATGGGTATGTATCTCCTGTTGTTAATAAGCATAACAAAGGAGTCACAGGGTATATTTCCACAGGGAACACAGCATGGAATCCTTCTATTTTAATGTTTTCTGCTCCTTACTAGCAAAGAAACTTTTATCACTGTGTCTATGTTTGTAGTTCAACGACATTTTCTGAAAAATAAACTGAGGCTGTAGAAAACACCAAATACTGAAGTACTCACAGCCACAGGTGCAGCTGGCTGGTTAGCCTTTCCATCAGCCTTTCTTTGTTTCGACTTAGATCGTGATCTCACACGCCCACTCATTTTTCACCCTGAAAGTAGAATATCAGTATTTGGAAAATGTACTCTCAAGGCTAGGTATACCACCTTCAAGGCTAAGTTTTTAATTTTTTTTTACTTTGAAAATACTTTCAAAATCAACCTCGTGTGAGGATAGAGTACATGCTGTGGTCACGCCAAATAAACGAGCTGCAAGATCAGTTCCATCAGCCAAACTGGCAGTCAAATCATCTTGAGGCCAGGGTAAAACATGAGGTTTTCTTTCACAGCTACATTCCCCATCGTAAAGGCGTGTGAGAAAACAGTGCTGCAAATTGAAACCCGAGTCACTATTGCTTTTCACAGTCCCATTTATTGGGCCCATTTCCGCCCCCTCCCTTACATAATGTTTTCTTGGAACACAATACGGACCAGTGGACCCGCTCCTCCCTTGACGCCCGCACAGTGCGATACAAATCTTGGCGACGCAGTTCCAACCCCACAGTCTTCCCCGTTTCTGGACCACCCGCCCCACCATTTTAAGTAGAGTCCATGCCCATCATGGAGCACAGGCGGGGCTTGAACTCACCACCCTGAGATCTAGACCTGAGGTGAGATCGAGCGTCGGCCGCTTAACCAAGTGCCCCACCCAGGCACCCCTTCCAGACCCCTTCTCTACCGCCTGGCCCACCTCCCACCCAGGGTCCCACTGAGGACTCTGGCTTCAATGCTCCGCGGGCAGTTCCAGGTGTTTCCAGGACTCAGATACCTCAAAGAACGCCCCCCAAGACCCACCCTGTCTTCATCTGCCCCGTCCTCGGCCGCCTGCCCTCCTCACTTGTCCGCGTCCCACCACGAGGACGAGGGCCATGGCGGCCAAGACCCAAGTGAGAAGAACACTAATTCCTAGCAGCTTCCACCTCGGAGGACACACATCTACGGTCCCGACCTGCCCGTGGCCCGCTGGCACCATCCTCAGGGTCACTCACACTTAAAGTTCTGGAAGGACCGATGTGCGGACTTACCAGTTGAGTTCAGGCACCGAGACGGCTCAGGGAAGACCGAACACGACTGCCGCCACCTCAGCTCTGCACACGGACCGTGGGCAGCAAGGCGCATGCCCAGTTGTACATGCCGCACATGGGCAGCAAGGCGCGTGCGCCCAGCCGCAGGCGTTCATAGCAATGGGCATGCGCACAGGGTTCCGTGTCTGCAGGCGGGGATGGGGTTTTCCTGCCTGTGCGGCGGAGGCTGGCTACCACAGGATCTCGCGAGGGAAAGCAAAGGGATTGAAGAGTTTGTTTTTAGACCACCCCCCTCCCTCATGTGCACCCGGAATCTTTGGGGACAGATAGTCCCAGGTACCTTAGTGGAGTGTGTGTCTCAGAAAAAGCACTGAGACAGAAATATGTATTAAGTATTTTGATCTTATTTTTATACCTGCTTTTATTAATCATTTCCTCCTTTGCTTTAGTTTTTTCTCATCCTTGAATCAATTTGCTCCTTCTTATAAAGAAATATATTAAGACATGTTTACGTTTTTGTGCAACTAATATCTTCTTTTTGTATAAAGATTTATTTTTTTAATGTTTTTTAATGTTTATTTATTTTGGAGAAAGAGAGAGAGACAGATCGCGAGCAGGGGGAGGGCAGAGAGAGAGGGAGACACAGAATCCGAAGCAGGCTCCAGGCTCTGAGCTGTCAGCACAGAGAACCCGACGCGGGGCTGGAACTCACAGACGGTGAGATCATGACCTAAGCCAAAGCAGGCCGCCCAACCGACTGAGCCACCCAGGCGCCCCAAAGATTTATTTTTTTAATCAAGGTAGTTAACATACAGTGTAGTATCGGCACCAGGAGTAGAACCCGTGATTCACCACTATATACAACACCCAGCGCTCATCCAAACAAGTGCCCTCCTTAATGCCCATCACCCATTTGGCCTATCCCACCACCAAGCTCCCTTCGAGCAATCCCCAGTTTGTTCCCTGTATTTAAGAGCCTCTTATGGTTTGCCTCCCTCTCCGTTTTTATCTTATTTTTCCTTTCCTTCCCCTATGTTCATCTGTTACACCTGTTTAATGTTTTTTTGCCAGTGGTACTGCACATTAAATTCTCTGCCCTGGCTGGACACCTGGCTGTCTCAGTCAGTTAAGCGACCGATTTGGTTCAGGTTATGAACTCACAGTTTGTAGGTTTGAACCCCGCGTGGGGCTCTGAGCAGACAGCTCAGAGCCTGGAGCCTGATTCTGATTCTGTGTCGTCCTCTCTCCCTGCCCCTTCCCTGCATGTGTGCTCTCTCCCCCCCCCCCACTCTCTCTCTCAAAAATATATAAATAAGACGAAAAAATAGACGTCAATGCATTGGTAACTGATTTCTCTATATAACTGGTCGTTCATTCAGTCTATTTTAAAATCATCCACACACATTGGCCCTAGGATTTAGGCTCAGTCCTGGGTCCCATGGCATACAGCAGTGGTGACTATGCTCCTCAAATTCTGTACTTCCAAAATGTCAGCCAACAACTTATAAGCAAAGCTGACCTTATCCCATCAAGAGAGAGGAGTACCTGGAAAGAGCCTTAGTAGAGTACTGGAGGTGGCAGGGAAGGAGAGAGATTTATTCAGATTTTGAAGTCTGGTATACAGCAGGTCTTTCAAATCAGAGGAGGGTGAGATTAGATTTGGGTAAGAACGTGATAGAATGATTTAGGTTTGGAAGACACAACAGAGCAAGAGTTTTAACACCAAAGCTTCAAGATTCTTGAGGTTGAAAATTTCATGTGGCAATGTTTATTGAAAGGCTTATGGGGTTTTTAGGTCATTCCTGGAATGAACAAGAAGTTATTTGTGACTTTTCTGTTCTTAGGCGAGACATTCCTAAAAGTTAAAATTCTGCTTGGTGTACTTAAGAGTGATGGAAATAAGGAAAGCAACGCTGTATGTAGGAAAGTAGGAGGTATGTAAGAAAGTTTGAAGACTTGGGAGTACATTTTGCACTGAGGGTAAAAGAAAGTAATTTTGTCCTGAATGAGACTGGTTGTTTAGAGAAAAATGGCTTGGGACAAAATCTAAATGCAGAAGAAAAGTGGTAGAGGGTTCGTCAAGGATAACCTTTAAAAAGAAGTTTAAAAAGTCTGATCAGGACAGAATAAGGTTAAAATAAGTGGGTTTTAAAAGCACACAGGGTAAAGATTAAAATTCCTCCTCCTTTGATCCAGAGGCCAGGAAAATGATGACAATACCGTTGGTGCTGGCCTCCAAATCCTCCCCATTTGTGTTGTTCCTGTTTAGCAGAGGAATGGATGCCTCTGCCATATGAGTGATAGATGATATATGAAGGGCTTTTACTAAGATACATGGGGGCCATTTTACTAAACTTAGCCCATTGTATGCCAAAAATGGATATCCACGTGGGTGAAACATATTATGTGGGTATTGTTGAAAAACACAGGCGAAAAGACCTTGACTTTGGCTCTTTAACCCCTTCCTTAACGGCCAATGATCAATATGTAAGTTATAGTTGGGCCAAAATAAAATTAATGCATCCAATGACAACCAAGAAAATCTCATTTGGTCATAGTCCATACCCCCGAAATCCTACAGGCGGGAAACGGAGGGGTTAAAACAGAATTCAAGGAAATGTAAGATTTAGCCCTTAAATTATGCTATATTAGCCACTATTTTACAAACACAAAATGAGAGCCTGATGGCCTTCCTGGAGAGGTTAAGGGAGGCGCTCATTAAATATATGGCTCTCCCCCTTGACAGCCCTAAGGCTGAGATAATTTTAAAAGACAAATTTGTCACTCAATCAGCCCTAGATACTCAGAGGAAATGCAGAAATTGGCCTTTGGCCTCCAAGGGACCCTGGAGGAGCTCTTATGAGCTGCCAATTGGTTGTATTACAAACAAAACAGAAAAGGAAGCTTTAAAAAAAAATCAAAGGCCTTAGTTGTGGCCTTACTTACTCTGTCAGACCGGACTTCCTGAGTCCTGGCACCAAGTGCCATGTATATGGCCGTTCAGAGCACTAAAATGAGAATGTCCTCAGAGGGGACAAGCAAAATGAAAACCCCATAAACCATGCTCCTGATCTGGAAACAATCACTGGAGATCTGATGCCCTTAGGGACCTCTATCTGTGAGGGCCCAGATAACCAATGTTCCTGGAAGGGACGAACCGGGGCCTGGGGCTCTTCACGGTGGCTCCCCTAGACCAACTGTCTCTCAGAAACCCAGAACCTCGGACAACCCTAAATATAGAAGGAAAACTGGTTGATTTCCTTCTTGACACCAGAGGTACCTTTTCTGTCCTCCTTTCCACTCCAGGCCAACTATCCAAAGGCTGCGTGACGATTAGAGGCATCATCGAAAAACTTCTAACTTAATTTTTCGCTCAGCCCCTGGGATGTATACGGGAAAACCTAATTTTTTCTCATTCTTTCCTGATAATGCCAGAGAGCCTCGCCCCCTTGCTAGAAAGGGACATTATAACTAAATTAGAGACTATGGTGCTACTACACTGCAGGACAGATAAACGAGCGAGTTTTTGAAAATTACTGGGTATTGTAGGCTATCGATACCAGGGTTCAGGAAAATAGTTTGCTGCCATATCAATTATTAAAGGAGATTCCATCCCACCTACTCTCAACCCCCCCCTCCCAAAAAAAAATAAACTGGGGACTGACTCTTCAACATATGTCTGCAGCCCTTGGAATGGTTACAAACAGAGCACGGCAATTACTATTACCAAGCTCACAGAGCTAATAGATTGTTAAAACACCACGTCAAGCCTTTCATTTAGGGAGACGAAACTTATCAAATAGCTCAAAGGATGGTTACTGAAAAAAATTAGTCAAGAACAGTTCTGCAAGTGGTATCAGGCTGTGAAGTATGTCTTAAAAGCAATCCTTCCAACCACAAACGTGCTCTCCCAGACAATCAAGGAACTGGAGACTATCCAGGAAAAGACTAACAATTAGGTCTCACTCAGTTGCAAAGGTCAAAAAAAAATCCCAGCATCTGTTTGCATGGGTTCATACTTTTACTAACTTGGTAAAGGCCTTCCCCTACAAGACAGAAAGGGCACAAAAAGAGATAAAAATTTCTGCTTTATAAAATAATACCCAGGTTTGGCTTACCAAAAACTTTACAAGTTAATAATGGTAAATGGCTGCCTTGACCCTTTCTCTGTAGAACTCCTGGCTCTTGGAAAAGTTTTACACCTCAATATATAGCAGAGTGTCAACTTATACTCAGCAAAACTCTAAATAACACCTCACAAGCATTAGATGTTTAAAAAAATTTTTTTAATTAAGTGAGGGCCAGACTCTTGGAAATAGAGCCACCATTGATTACTTACTGCTCCTGCTTCTCCATCACCCGGGTTATGGGAGATTCCCTGACATACGTCGTTTACAAAGTCAAGGTCTCTCCTAGATTATTCGACAGGTTTGGAAGCTATAGATATTATCTTAAGATGCCATCTTGTTAGTCAGTATAATCTTTGTGTTTTTCTCTTTGTGTCTGCTAATGTTTATGCTGCCTCATGCCTGCCAGCCTTCCTGTAAACCCATACCGTGGGCCACTCAACCAACCCTTGGGTAGACTCTACCTGCTGTACCCCTGCACCGTCCCTTATCAGCTTGAAGAAGCCTGAACGGTCATAGTCCCTGTTCCCTAACAGCAGTTACAGGCTCTATTCCAGGGGAGAAATAAATAGGGAAAGGGTTAACATCATGCAGGGACAGATAAGGGACCTTCAGGGAGGCCAATTGCAGCTGCAAGTAGGAGGCTAAAGAAGCAGATGGGGTTCTCCCTTTATAAAATCCTCGATGGGTGCCGTCCCCCCATTATCAAGGGCATAAGGGGGGGATTTAAATGAGATAGACAATCTAACCCTAAAACAGCAGATGCGGGCCCTTGGCTTTCCTCAAACCACCTTTCGCCACTGGGTCAGAGAACGATTACCTGTAAATCTGACGACAGACGCTCACCCCTTTAAGCCAGGAGATGCAATATGGATAAAGGAGTGAAATGTCCAACCCCTAAAGCCCCTCTGGAGGGGCCCATTCACTGTCATTTTGTCCACCCCTACTGCAGTAAAGGCAGCCATAAAGGAGTCTCTGGATTCACTACAGCAGAGTGAAGACGACGTCTTGAAACTGGAAGTGTATTCCTGATCCATCAACACCATGCAAGCTGAACATATATGGAAGAAGCAATCTGCAACTCCAGAGGCTCTAGGAGACTGCAGCCCTGCTTTAGTCACTCTGGAAGCTGACTACTCTATGCACGGCAAAAGCTTGAGGAGTCGATGGTCCGATGAAACAAAAGACTGTCCTTATTTTCTATATGTTTCCTTACTGTAATACATTGTCACTTGTTTCTCACTATTATTGTGATTCTTGCTCTATTCTTTGCCATAGGATTGGCCGAGGCCACCCGGCCGGCTAGAAATGTGGTAAGAGGTTTCTGTTAACACTCACTTTCCTATTGTGGACAGGATACTTCATTGGTACCAACATGGGGGAACGATGGCCGTAAGAGACTAAAACATTAGGTTCCCCATAAACCTTATAGTAAATCGAAATGCTCCAGTATTCGATTACTGGGAAAAACTGTCTTGCATAGTGGGGGAAAAGTTCACCTTCGTCTCTGTTAAATACTGAACATGCCTAGGCCAAAGATTTTAAAACTCAACTGCCCAGCAAACCCAATGGTGGGGGACCCCAGATCACCTTGAGCCAGATCCCCACCCCTTGTCTAACTTCTCTCATCTCTGAGAGGCCTGAGACAATGTCAACACAGCCATCAAATGGCAGGTCCCAGGTGGACTGTACTAGATATGTGGAAGGACAGCCTATATTGTACTTCCCTCAGTCTGGTCAGGGTCATGTGTGCTGGAAACTATTCATCCATCCTTCTTCCTGCTCCCACTTGCCAGAGGGAAACATTTGGGAGTCCAAGTGTATGGAAACAAGGAGACTCAAAAAGGCAGTGTCCCTTACAAATTAATAATTAAAAAGATAATAAATGGCCTCCTGAGTGTATAATTCAACATTATGGCCCTGCCACCTGGGCAGAGGATGGGTATTGGGACTACTACACTCCCATTTACATGCCATCCTGCATAATTAGAGTAAAAGCAGTCATAAAAATTATAACCAGTAAAACTGCCAGAGCTCTTAACTTACTAGCCAAGCAAGAAACCAAACCGTACAATGCCATCTACCAAAATTGCTTGGCCTTAGATTACCTGCTTGCTTCTGAGAGAGGTGTTTATGAAAAACCTAACCTGAACGACTGCTGCCTACAGATAGATGATGAGGAAAAAGTCATAGAGGAGATCACAGATCAAATAAAAAATGTTGCTCATGTCCCGACCTGGAACGGTTAGAAACCTGGAGAGTTACTTGGAGGTTGGTTTTCAACTCCTGGGGGAATCAAAACTATCACGGGAATTATCCTAATTTTAGGAGTGTGCTTAATCTTACCATGCTTCCCTGACATACTTCGTAAGCTGTGATTCAATGAATTTATGCTTAGCCCCCCTGGTAATATGGTCTGCCTTCAGTCTCATTGAGGCCATAATTTAAAAGACTAGACAGCCACTCATGTAGCGATGTGATAAAAATATAAACCTCTAAACCAAGATGATGCTCTTTGACCCTAAATAGAGGGGTCGGAGCATCAAAGGGGGGAATGTGGTAGGGTCCCCTCCCTAAGGAAGGAAAGAAAAAAATAAAACGAACGTCTCAAGGCAAGCTTCCTATTTGCGTATGTGACAACATCCCTCACGACCTTGTAATATGAGTCCACTTAATCAGACTGCATGTTTGTGTGTTACCATGTATGGAGACAAAGAGGTAAAATATATATATATTTATATATATATATATATTATATTTATATATATATATATATAATAACCCATGCCGCGTGGCGTTCGGGGCTCAGTTCTTTGGGTATGAACCCAACAGAGCGGTGCCAGCACGAATAAAGTTGCTTCCTGGAAAGAAAAGCCTCAGTGTCTTGACTCTGTACAAGAATCCTGCTACATAAATGTGAGAGCCAAAACCATAAAAATCCTAGAGGAGAATACAGGCAGTAACCTCTTTGACATCTGCTATTACAACTTCTTTCTAGTTATGTCTCCAAAGACAAGGGAAACAAAGGCAAAAATAAATTACTGGGACTTCATCAAAACAAAGAAACAAACAAACCTGCAGGGAAACTAAACAAAACTAAAAGGCAAACTACAGATCGGAGACGATATTTGCAAATGGCATATCTGATGATGGGTTAGTATCCAAAATATAGAAAGAATTTCTAAAACTCAACACCCCCCGAAACCAAATAACCCAATTGAAAACATGGGCAGAAGACATGAATAGACGTTCTTGTAGAGAAGACCTTCAAATTGCCAACAGAAACATGAAAAGATGCTCAACATCCCTCGTCGTTAGGAGACTACAAAACTACAATGAGACATCGCCTCACACCTGTAAGAATGGCTAGTATCCATGCCTTTAAATAACTTTGGAAGAAAAGTTTTGCAGGAGATCTGTGGTTTTTTTTTTTGTTTGTTTGTTTGTTTGTTTTTTTACCATGGGGCTTGTGACATCATTCTTTGTCTTTGTTTCTATAAACTGTTCCAAATAGCTTAGGCATTGTAGGTAATTATAATTTTTTTAATTTTATTATTAATTTTTTTAGAACGTTTTTCTAAACTTTATTTAGTTTTGAGAGACAAAGCATGAGAGAGGGCAGAGAGAGGGAGACATGGAATCTGAAGCAGGCTCCAGGATCTGAGCTGTCAGAACAGAGCCTCACACAGGGCATCATGTACACCATCAGTTTTCCTGGCCAACATTTTCAGATGTATTTACTTGAAGGAAGGGCAAGGGCTTCTCACTTAGAACCGAATGCTGAAACCTACTGCTTATTAGAGTCAAACGTAATCTGTGGGTACACTCTGACACCCTTTCTTGGGAAGATTCAATGAATTTATAAACGTATGGAACCTAGGAGAAAGAAGTCGCTAACATATAGCATACATGTTATCAATAGAGGAGTTTTTATACTAACTTCTTCTTTAAAAACTCAATAAAGGGATCTATGGTCCGAAGTGCCCACACCTAGTGGATGGCCAGCTATTCATGATTATAGAGCACAGATCAATATTATCCAGTTAATAGAGCTGTGACTTTGAACTTTCTGGGTATAGAAGATTAAAAACAGCATAGAAACTGGAGGAGGTAGCTTTTGGAGTGATGGCATCTTATCTTGCAGGGAAGATGGGCACCTCACCAAATTTGAAATGATGGGGACCTGGAGGTTCCCTGCCATTGAGGGAGGGTCCAATGTCCAACAAAGAGATGCAATCCAGATACAGCTGAACATGGGAACGGCTAGTCCTACGTTACTCACAGCCTTTCGGAGTCTTCGGTTCCAGAGAATAGAAAGAGAGGTTTTACATACCAATTCATTGTATGAAGCCAGTATATCCTTGATGCTAAAAGCCAAGAGAGTCTGTGACATAAAAGTAGATGCTAATGTCACTCATGAGGGTATTAATAAAAATTCTAACCCAATTAATATGATGTAGATTATTCAGAAAGATAGTATCATGAACACTACCTCCCAGTAGTGTATGGTTGATTTAAACATAGGAAAGTATGTATGAAACTCATTACATTAAGAGATTAATGGAAGAAAAAACTTACAATCATCTGAATAAATGTACTACAGGTGTTTGATGAAAGTCAACATATATTCAATAGAAATACTGTTAGCACACTAAACTAAGAATGGAACTTCCTGTATGTCACAGCAAATATAGTAAAATGGTAAAAATTTTCTAATTCCTATCAGGAATAAGACCAGGATGTCCATTATTACCAGTTCTTGCCCACACTGTACTGGGTGGGTCTGTCCAATATTGTAAACTGAGAAAACAGAGAGGAGGGATGAAGCTTAAAACAGCAGAAACAAACTGTTATTCAAAGATGACAGAATCGTGTATGTAAAACTCAGAATGATGTTGACATACACCTCTGGCATTAAATGGTATCTAGCACGACTGCTGGAGAGGGTATCGATGGACAGATAGATATAGCTGCACTTACCAGCTCAATCAGAATATAAAATCTCAAAACATGATTTCTATTGAAATCTAGTACTTAGAGGAAGTGTAACAAAGGTTTGAAAGAGTCTTTGGAGAAAGCTGTAAGATTTTATTGAGATTTTAACAGTGAAGTATCCTTCCTATGTGACAGCAGTTTGCATGGCTTCAGCTTCTTATTGCTTAAACCTTCACTTGTCCTTCACCTGTAAGACAGACATAGAGTTGGAAACATTACTCCACACAATTCTATTTAGATAAATTAAAGATATACAGAGAACAGTATAGTTTCCATTTTATAAGACAGAATTCCAAGCATGGACTTTACCAACATTTTTCGAACACATCACACTTTCTATTGGCACAAGAAGACAAAAAGACACTTCAGGTTCACAACAGATGAAATGAAATGAGCCTATTAAAAGGTCGTTTCATCCTTTTTTTAAATTTAGCTTCATGGTAGTTAACATATAATTTATTACTGGTTTCAGGAGTAGAATTTAGGGATTATAATTTATTACTGGTTTCAGGAGTAGAATTTAGGGATTCCTCACTTACATATAACATCCATGCACCCTCCCTACTTGATGTGCCACAGAAACTAGCAACTAGACTGTGTCTTCCCATTTTATTACTCAGTTCTTTGAGCCTTCACTGGGGAAAGGTTGCAAAATGCACGTGTTTTGTAAGAGCCACGAGAAGTTAGAATTTGACAAAATTTAAGAACAGGGATCCGGGTCTCCGTAGAGAAAAACCAACAAGCAGTGTATTTTCTTGTTCTCAGGAGCAGTGAATCTCAATTCAGATGTTCAATTTTGACCAACGATGTTATCTGATGATAAATAAATCATACAAAATGGAAGATTTTTGTATTCCATGTATGTTATCCAATGGAACCACGGGATACAAAAATCAGCAATAAAATATGGCTGCGATATATCTGATTCAAAATCACTAAATATATGTATCAAGATGGGTCAGAAGTGAAGCGATTCTGCCAGAGTCACACAACTTATGTTAGAGCTGGTATGGGAACCTCTTCAGTGCCTCAGCCTATTTCATACAAACTGGTATTTACTCCAAATGCATTTTGTTTTTATAAAAAAGGAAATTACCAAAGATTCAGCATGTAATCAGCTACCAGTCAACGTATTTACACTTTATGTTCTTTATTTTTTAAGTTTATTTACTTTTTTTGTGAGAGAAAGAGAGAGCACAGATGGGAGAGGGACAGAGAGAGAAGATGAGAGAGTCCCAAGCAAGCTCCATGCTGTCCAGGCAGAGCCCAACATGGGGCTCCATCTCACAAACTGTGAGATCATGATCTGAGCCAAATCAAGAGTCAGATGTTTTAACTGACTGAGCCACCCAGGCGCCCCAGTATTTACACTTTCTAAAAAAAGGAAATGTTTTTCTATTTTATAATTTTAGAAGGCTTTGACCCAAATTAATTCTATATCTGATAAAGCATAAGTCAGGCAGTCAGGAAGTTAAGGTCTGAACTACTTGTGAAAGTGTCATTGTGTGTAAACTCTGTTATTAAAGTACCAGTAAAGTTATATGTACATAATTAAAGATATAATAGTCAGGAAAAGACCTGCATACTTTGCATTCAGAATGGATAACATATCCACTTCAGGCATCTTCACGGGCTCCACACCTGGGAAATCTGCCCCCTTAACATCAGCATCATCTTCACTTATATTCCTAGTTGTTAGCACAGGCAGTTCCTGGATACCAGTTTCCAGGTCAGGTCCTTCAAAAACAAAGGTTATCAATTTAAGGAGTAAACATAAAATATAAAGAAAGAAGCGATAATATTTATTCTTTCTATTATATGAAAGACAAGCCTGTAGACTGAGTGTAATGAAAAAAAGTGATGGACAGAGGGACATCACATCTTTGTGTTTCTGTATTATTAAACCTTGTTTCAAACACTGTCTAAAGAGAAACCACACTAAATCTACATGTGCATTGTGTTACCACAGCGTACTAAGAGTAGAGAGCATCAGCTAAGAAATCTTAAATTTACACCATGGACAGGATTTTATTTAAGTTTATTTATTAATTTTGATAGAGAGAAAGAGTGAGTGACCAGGGGAGGGGCAGAGAGGGAGGGAGGGAGAGACGCAGAGGATCACCAGCAGGCTCCGCATTGTCAGTGCAGAGCCCGACACGGGGCTCCTTCTCACGAACTGAGGATCACGACCTGAGCCGAAATCCAGAGTCAGATGCTAAACTGACCGAGCCACCAGGCGCCCTGCACCATGGATAGGATTTTAATGAAAATAAAATTTAATTTCCTGACCACTAGCGGAGTGTATTTGTGGGTCTGGGACAAATCCTATACTAGCGAGATCCAACCCTATTGGGGCAACCTGAAAGTTATTTTGTGGAAATTACCTAGTTAGATTTAGGTGCAAAGCCTCTCTATATAACTTATGATAAACGAGTCATGTAGATGACAGAGTATCAAAAATAACAGCAAAACATTAGTGAATAATGGTCAAACTTCAATCTTACAGGAGGATAAAGGGAGCAGGGTGGGAGAAATCAATGGACTTTGTCGTCAGTCATAATGTAGAAACCTCTCAGCAGTGAATTTCTCAAATAATCCATAGCCCTATGCAAATTGTCTTTATTCCAAATGTTATAAGATATGCTGACCGGGACTCTGCACATACTGCTAAAAACCTCTTATATTTTTGATGCAGTGAAGGAATAGGCCACGCAAAAATACTCTATGGAGAACAAATTAAACTAGTGAAAAATGCATAATTTCATAGTAAACAGTTTCTTCTGATTTAGAACAGACTGCATGTTCGAGCAGATTACACCTTGAAGCAAAAGGGGAAATTTGTTGGAGTGAACAGAGCTGCAAGTATATCCTTTCACATTCTCAAACAATTTTTAGGAACGACTCAGACTCTCTTCTAACATTTTTGTTCACCTTGTTATGCCATAATCCTTGATGCAAAAATATATGCTGAGCCCCCATAAGCATTCCTTCCCCCATTCCCTTCACCTTGATCCACAGGTGCTTCTTTAACTTCTTTCTCTTGGTCAGTTGGTGCTACTTTTTGTTGAGGTTGCTCATCTCTGGGCTGCTGGGCCTAGGAAGTGTGTGTGTGTGTGTGTGTGTGTGTGTGTGTGTGTGCGTGTGCACGGGCACGTGCCCAAATAAAAAGTTGCACGGTTAATACATGCCAATAATATAAACATACATTACACATTTTATATCAAATAATAAATAAATAAAAACACTTATAAAAACATGATTTTATATATTTATTCCTAAAAGTTATATGGCCTTGTGTATAGATAGATAGATAGATAGATTAGATAGATAGATAGATAGATAGATAGATAGATATACACATACATACATATAATGGAATATTATTCAGTCACATATAAGAATAGAATCTTGCATTTGCAATAATGTTGATCAGGCTAGAATGTATTATGTTAAGTGAAAGAAGTCAATCAAAGGATAATATGTACCATGTGATTTCATTCATTTGGCGATTTTAGAATAAAAGAGAGGAACATATGGGAAGGGAAGTAAAAATAAGAGCAGAGAGGGAAACAAATCACAAGAGACTCTTTACAGAGAGAACAAAGCGAGGGTCGATGGAGGTAGGTGGTGTCAGATGGCATAGATTGGTGATGGGTGATAAAGAGGGCGCGTGTGATGAGCACTGGGTGTTGTATGTAGGTCATGAATCACTGAAGTCTACTCCTGAAACCAACATTGCCCTGTATGCTAAGTAAAATTTAAATTAAGAGAACTTTACTCTTCCCATAGAGTGGCTACTCTAGTGTCGTAGACCCTGGGCCTAAAGTTCTCTCTCGTCTTAACAAGAGAGTGGGGCTCAGGATTAAAAAATAGGAGAGAGAGATGGCTAATGTCGGGAAAAGGCAAGAGCCCCACATAAGGGTCCTCGCCCTGTATTTATTAAGATCAGAAGGCTTACAAACGTGATGGGCGTGCACAAAGAGACAAAGAAACTGTGAGCATTAACCTGGGAACCTGAAGGAAAAAGGGGGGTGTTGAGGATAGACAGTGTTTGGGGTTTGGGTCAATATAAAACAAAATCCCGGCGCCAGGCAGATGGGCAGATGGTTGTTTATGGCAGATAGGAGGCGCCATGTCTGTTTATCTCAGCTAGCCTGGGGAGAAGACAGATAGGGGAAATAGCCTCAAGGTTGACAAGGCACCTTTCCTTTGTGAACCATCTCAGCTCTGGGCTGCTTCGCCTGCAGCACAGTGGTCTATAGTCCGGTTTACCTGTTTTGCCTAACTTGGCCTTTTCTCCTGTGAAAGCAGCTTTGCTGCTATAGTACTAAATTTGGGGGCATTTCTGCCCTGCATGCCTAATCTTGCTTGCCTCATATACCTTAGTATTGGGAGCCTTTGTGCCTGTTCCTATTTTCGGGCCTTTGCCTGTCCCTCTCTATTTTGGGGGCTCATCATCCCCCTATTCTTGGGGTGGCTTTGCGCCGTCCTATTCTCAGGGTGCCAACCCTGTTTACCCAGACTCAGATGTGAGCTCCTATAGCTTTTGATGTCTCTATGCCCTGTTAGCCCATTGGTATAAGCCCAGGGGGTTCCTAAGCCTATCCCCCACATTCTAGAAGAGGTATCCACCACACTCTGAAGGCTATTTTAAACTATGCCCAATGGGTAAGTACCTCCTGTTAAGCATAATAAACAAGTCATAGGGTATATTTCCACAGGGAATACAAGTATGGAATCCTTCTGGTTCTATGTTTCCCTCCCCTTACCAGCAAAGAAACTTTTTTCTGCCATGTCTGTGTGTTTGTAATTCAACGACATTTTCTGAAAAATAAACTGAGGCTGTAGAAAACATCAAATACTGAAGTACTCACAGCCACAGGTAGAGCTGGCTGGTTAGCCTCTCGGTTACCCTTTCTTTGTTTAGACTTAGATCATGATCTCACACGCCCACTCATTTTTCACCCTGAAAGTAGAATATCAGTATTTGGAAAATGTACTCTCAAGGCTAGGTATACCACCTTCAAGGCGAAGTTTTTAATTTTTTTTTACTTTGAAAATACTTTCGAAATCAACCTCGTGTAAGGATAGTGTACATGCTGTGGTCACGCCATATAAACGAGCTGCAGGATCAGTTCCATCAGCCGAACTGGCAGTCGAATCACCTTAAGGCCAGGGTAAAAGATGAGGTTTCCTTTCACAGCTACATTCCCCATCGTAAAGGCGTGTGAGAAAACAGTGCTGCAAATTTAAACCCGAGTCACTATTGCTTTTCACAGTCCCATTTACTTTCCCCTTTCCCCCCCCACCTTACATAAGGTTTTCTTGGAACACAATACTGACCAGTGGACCCGGTCCTCCCTGACACCCCGAACAGTGCCATACAAATCTCGGACATGCATTTCCAACCTCACAGCGTTCCCCATTTCCAGCCCCTCCTCTTCTTGTTTTTTAAGTAGACTTCATGCCATCCCAGAGCCCATGCGGGCTGGAACTCACCACCCTGAGATCTAGACCTGAGGTGAGATCGAGCGTTGGCCCCTAAACCAAGTGCCCCGCCCAGGCACCCCTTCCAGACCCCTTCTCTACCGCCTGGCCCACCTCCCACCCAGGGTCCCACTGAGGACTCTGGCTTCAATGCTCCGCGGGCAGTTCCAGGTGTTTCCAGGACTCAGATACCTCAAGAATGCCTCCAAGACCCACCCTGTCTTCATCTGCCCCGTCCTCAGCCTCATGCCCGCCTCACTTGTCCCCGTCCCACCACGAGGACGAGGGCCATGGCGGCCAAGACACCTGTGAGAAGAATGCTACCTCCTAGCAACTTTCACCTCGGAGGCTGCAGATCTACTGTCCCTATATGCCCGAGGCCCACTGGCACCATCCTTAGAGTCACTCACACTTAAAGTCCCGGAAGGAATGATTTGTGGACCTACCAGTTGTATTCAAGCAGCGAGAAAAGACCAGGGCACCACCAACACCACTGCTTCTTCCTCAGCTCTGCTCTCAGGACGCGTGAGCAGCAGGGCGCATGCTCAGCAACGGTCTTTCATAACAATGGGCATGCGCAGCAAAGGCCATGGTACAACTTGTATGCATAATGACGTGGGTGTATGCAATGTTAGTGGACGTTTTCCCACGGCTGATACCCAGGCGTGGGAAGGCAGGGTCCACAGAGTCCCTGAAATGGTGCTTGAAGTGTGTTCTTTTTCCTACCACCCGAGCTCTCTTATGCATTCAGATACATTGGGGACAGTTACGAAGCACCGTTAGTGCTGAAGGTTTCTCACAAAGATATCTGGAACAAAAATAGATACTAAGTACTTTAATACTATTTTTATACATACTTTGATCAGTCATTCCCTCCCATGCTTCTGGATTTTCTGTCATACTTGAGTGAATTTGCTCTTCTGTATAAGAAATACATTAACAACTGTTTTCTTTACTTTTTGGCTTGTGTTACTGCACGTTTAAACCTGCAGTTTGGTAACTGATTTCTCTAAGTACCTGTGGTCCTTCAGTCAATGCACGTTTCAGAAGGGTCTATCGGTATCGTTCCTGGGCTTTAAGCTCAGCCCACTGTCACAAGATGTTCAGTAATGGTGACTATGCTCTTCATGTTCTGTGCTTTCCAAATATCAGTCAAACAACTTGATAAAAAGTTGACTTTATTGAATAACACTGTCAGAGAAAGCACTATCTGGACACTACCTGGACAGGGTCTTAGAGTCCTGGAGGTGCCAGGACAGGAGACATATTTATTCAGATTTTGAAGTTGGTATAGAACAATTCTTTCAACATCGGGGAGGTTGTGATTAAGATTGAGTAAGAATAGTGACAGAATGGTTTAGGTTTGGTGGACTCAGCAAGGCAAGAAATTAAGTAAAAAGTTTCAAATTCCTTATGGTTGAAAAATGTCAGTTTGCGCTTTTTACTGAAGAGTTGATAGATCTTTCAGTTAGTTCCTGGAATGGACAATAAAGTTATTTTCAACGTTTGTCTTCCTAGGCAAGGGATGCTTTTGATAGCATAGTTATGTTGATGAAGCCCATAGAATCATAAACTCTTGTTAATGTAGATAGTAAGTTGCGTGCATGATTTCCTTTCTTATTTGCCCCTATATAACTTATCAGTTGAATGTTTGAGGTGGTATATGGAAAGGAAGGAGAGGAAGAGGACACTGATCTGCAAATAGCTTTCTGTAACTAAATTAGAATATATTTTTAAGGTGACTCATACATTCCATCCAACTGGGCTTAACTTAAAGAAATGCCTTGAATTGGGAAAAGTGTGTGTGTGTGTGTGTGTGTGTGTGAAGCGTTTAAAAACAGTCGTGGTTCTTTTTTAAATGAGAGCAGTCATAATTCCCATTCTTTATATATATGGATATATATATATCCATATATATGTATTTTTTTTCTCAATAGACAGCATCATTACCAAATTTTACTTTCTCACTTCCCTATCTTTTTTCCTATTGCAGTGCCCTCAGGAAGTGATTTTTCAAGAAGTGAGAGATAGTGACTTCACATCCTACCACCTAAATAGCAATGGCAAAATTCATGTCATCCAATGCCCGGATGGCTATGGGTCATGAGAACCTAGGCTTTGTTGATTTCTAAATTGCTCCCCTCCAACTTCAAGGCGTGGGCTCCAACTTGATGTCAATATTTAATTTCCTATATTGCTCCTGCGGAATTTATGCTGTGGCCAACTGAAAGAATTTATAGGCCCATATTTGGACTTGAATGGAGGCAAGTTGTGAGATAGCTTTTGTGAAATACCGGACACAGCGGAAAGTATAAGAGACATTGTAGAGAGAAGAAAATTGGCCTCTTAGGTGACTCAGGAACTGTCTGTCTGTGGCTGCTGCACAAGGAGCTACAGCTGGGACTGACAGTAGCCCCTCTTGCTACAGAAGGGCTGCAGCTTCCCACAAGAACAGAGGTTTCCTTTCATCCAACCAAGAGAATCTAAGAACATGCTAAAATCCCTACAGGACTGAAGAGCAGTGTTCACAGACTCTGGGAGTGGCATTTCCCAGAGGCCCCTAAAGTGCTGACATCTAAGCTTAACCTGCTTAGTGCTTAAGGTGAAATTATTTATTCTCCACCATGTATAATGCAAACCTCACACCTCCCTCATAAAATGGGAGCATGGTAGGGAAATAGGTCCCTTAGCTAAACCCCACAATGTATGGCATTCAGCTGCACCCCAGTCCAAGCACAGCTCTGCACAGGATACCAACTGTACAGGAAATCATATGTAGTCTTTTGTATGTGTTCCTATCTGTACCAAATGGCAGTTGCAATATGCAAAACAATGCTATCTGAATTTTTTCCAAAATTTTCATTTTAATTCCAATTAGTTAATATACAGTGTTATATTAGTTTCAGGTGTACAATATGGTGATTCAACAATTTCACACATCCCCCAGTGCTCATCATGAGAAGTGGACTCATTAAACTCCATTTCTGAATTTTAATATGAAACTTTGCAAGTAGAACTTGTATTTCATGAGCAACTACACGTTTTTGTAGCCCTGTGCCTCATAGCAAAGATGTCCTTTATGTCTGAAAACACTGAATTCCCAAGGATGAGAACAAAATGGGAGTTCTCACATGTATTTGTATGTACTTCTATAACGGCATGTGGTCGTCATTGAGAATTTTCTGTAAAAAGACTAATGTTTTCCACATGGTGGTTTGTAATCCATAGTGGGTCATGAGATTAATGTTGTGGGCCACAAGCAGCATTTTAAAGAAATGTGATAAAATAAAACAGAAAACACCAGTGTCCTACATATAGAATGAACCCAGAGACCACGCGCGCGCGCGCACACACACACACACGCACACTTTACTTTATTTATTTATTTATTTAATTTTTAATATGATTTATTATCAAATTGGTTTCAAGTGACAGGCATTGAGGAGGGCGTTTGATGGGATGAGCACTGGGTGTTGTATGGAAACTTATTTGTTTTTAATGTCTATTTATTTTTCAGAGGGAGAGCGACAGGGCAAAAGCAGGGGAGGGGCAGAGAGAAAGAGAGGGAGACACAGAATCTGAAACATGCTCCAGGCTTTGAGTTGTCAGCACAGAGCCTATCGTGGGGCTCGAACCTAGGAACGGCGAGATCATGATCTGAACCGAAAGTCGGACGCTCGACCGACTGAGCCACCCAGGCGCCCCACTCACATACATTTTAGTTCCTACCGAATTACATTTAAAAATGTATATTTTTCATGCATCGCAATAGAAAAGTTTGAAGGTCATTACTTTAGAAAGTATTAGACGAATGCCTAGAGGCCATTTCTTAAGACATGCATGAGGAAGATGGATTGGGACCTGCTCAGAGTAAGTTCACTGTCGTCAGTAGCTTTCTATGTAATGCTGGAAATAGAGAGTGTAGTTTACTTTGGTTCAGCTTTACTGTAGCCACTTGACCCTAAGCACACTCACTTGTGGAATTCTGAGGTTACAAGAAGAAAGTCTGATGAGTGGTGAGGGTTTTTTTATCATACTCTCTGTCAGTGCCCAATTTTCTATTGTCTCTTTCTTTCTACAGCAGCAATGTGTGTTCATGAGTGTGCTTCTGCACTTATCTGATACTGCCTTGATCCATTCTCTTTTTTCCCTGCCTCTTTATTGTGCTATCATGTACTTCTTTACGAATCCAGTGACAAAGCCATTTATGTTGTTCAGTGTTTTGTAGAGACACAGCAGCACCCACCAAGACAGTCTCTGTGGTGTGATTCCAGATGGGGTTCTGACTGACTGCCTTCCCTTGCTTCCTACCCATTTTCTGAATTCCAGTTCTCTAAATTTTCTGTGGATTCTGTGAACTACTCAATTTTTCGTCCGATAAATTCGATTTTTGCAAAGCTAACCTTGGCTGCAACCAAGGACCTAAACTGCTTGAGAATGTGTACAATGTGTGAGAAGTAGGTGACTGACATTTATGGACATGGTGGCATGTGGTGGGGAATCTGGGCTTGATTATCTGGCCTAACTGGGATTGAAAGCAATAATAGTCCAGTTAGTATTTAGGGATTATAATTTTTAAGCCCTGAGGGCAGTGTTTACATAGTTCATGAAATAATCCTCTAGGGGCGCCTGGGTGGCTCAGTTGGCTAAGTGTCTGACTTCGGCTCAGAACATGATTGATCTTACGGTTCATGGATTCGAGCCCTGCATTGGGCTCTGGGCTGATGGCTGGAGCTGCTTTCAAATTCTGGGTCTCCATCTCTCTCTGCCCCTCCCCTGCTCAGTCACTCTCTCTCTCTCTCTCTCTCCTTCAAAAATAAATAAACATTAAAAAATAAAATAAAAATAAATAATCATCTAGTATACCTGACTTATGACAGTCATAATACCTCTGAGGAAAGAAGGGATAAGGTAAGTAATATGCCTGGGAATGTGGTTAATAGGGGCTTTTAAACCATAAGATCCATCCTATAAAAAAGACCAAGCAAAAATGACAAGAAGATAGGTAATTGTAGAAGAACAATCAGTAGTCCCTCGAATAAGGTTCCCTTTCAAGGCAGGGAAAGGGGGACTAAGGTGTTGCTGCTGGAGAACAGTAGTAGGAAAGAAAATTTGAAGGACTGAAGTATAAACCGTTTAATGAAAAATAACCCTTGTGAGTCTTTAAACTATCAGCTCAAGATCTATCTTTCAGCTAGAGAGTTGAGGCAATTGAACAACAAGTTGCAAGTTTGGCTCTGTAGGTTTCCTACTGATAATGATGAGTTGCATTCATGGCCTCATCAGATTTTTTTGTGTCAACGTTAAGGTAAAGAGTGAATTGGAATATGGCTGTAGACAAATTTTCATTGCAAATATTACATTTGCTAATAATCTTATTCTGCTACTTTCCTTTCCGTCACAACCTTAGAGCTTCTCATGACTAACTTTGTTTTTTGTGTTCATAACCAATTCTGTCCCAATACTTGGCTTTGAAAACTTCCTAACTCTCAGTAGGAGAAATCTCATTATGCTGAGAAGTAGAAAATAGCGGCAGAAAAACAGAAACTAGTCTGATTCATAAATTGTCCTTGTATTGGCAATTTAAAATTTTTTTGATGTTTATTTTCTAGAGAGAGAGAGTGTGTGTGGGGGGGAGAGGGGCAGAGAGAGAGGGAGACACAGAATCCAAAGCAGGCTCCAGGTTCTGAGCTGTCAGCACAGAGCCTGACATGGGGCTTGAACTCACGAACTGCAAGATCATGACCTGAGCCGAAGTTGGACACCTAAGTGACTGAGCCGCCCTGGTGCCCCTCTCCTTCAATCTTAAGAGGAACATCGACTCTCGCATTTACCTGCTTGGAGATAAAACAAAACGAAACCAACCTATGGCTTTGCTGAAGTCCTTACTTAAACCAAGTTTGTGAGACAATGTCTCATTTAATTATCAGGGCTGTGTTATTGGAGGACTTAGATGATCGAAGCCCTTCCAATCCCACACCCAAATGAATCTTCCTGGGCCAACTGAACGGCCCCTCTTCCCTTGCGTGATGAGGTTATTTTTGCCTTGCTTGAGGATGCTGATGCATCACCTTGCAAGGAAATCTTTGTTCCCTCCGTGTCCTGACATTTCCTATTATTTCCAAACATGCAACTATAGTGGATCCCACTCTGAGGAAGTATGGCTTAAGGTTATATCCTGTAGTAGAGTGCTATATAAAAAAAGAACTAGAGGTATTTACTTATTTGTGTCTCACCCTTTGAGTAATATACTTGGGAAAGGATTATGAAGAGTCAACCAAGGAGGGAAAACACAAACTTAGATCAGGAGAATATTATCAATATGAGTGTCTTTAAAAGAACTTCTAAATTCAATAGAGTAGGTCGGTCAGCTGATTATATTGGACTCCTTACATCATTATAGAGTTTGGAATATATGCAAATGGTACAAATGCTTATTCTGTACTTGGTTTTCCTTTCACTGCCTATCATACTCCTCAACACACCATCATCTGTGATCTTACTGAATGTTTTATACAATGTAATAGTATCAGTATCTTGCTTGATATTATTTCCAAGAAAAAAAATTGTTTTATAGACCACATGAAACTGACGATCTGGTTTTACCATACACCTTTTTATCCGAAAGCAGCTGGCTTTATGTAATATTGGAGTAATTTACAAAGTCCCAGTGAGAGCATCTTATTAGCAACAAAGATTTTCTCCATGTTGCATGGCATATAGTTATAGACCTATAGTTATTTTTGTTTTGTCTAGGTTCCATTGTTCAACCTCTATTCTTGCTCACCTGTGTTGCTCCTTTCTGATTCTCTGGACTATTTTCTCTTCCACCCTCCTTCCGCCCCACCCCACTCCCATAAGATGTGGGATGTTGGTTGTCCAGTGTTTACACCAAGCCAAGGATCGTGGCCTCGCCCCTTTTAGATCTGTTCAGTTTTGTTGTTGAATATGCCAGCACAGGGTGCATAGTTCTCTAATACTATTGTAGAAGAAGAACTGACTTATAGAAACTCTGAGAAGCAACTGTGGCTGCATTGCCTCCCAAGTGAAATGATTAGAATGTATTTGTAGGTGTCATTGGTGACACTTTGCAGATAAGAGCTAAAGACCAACAGCAGAATACTGGAGTCCTCTGTCAAGGAGCCTCCATGGTGGCCTAGAGCTGGAAGGCTTTCCCCTTGGAGACACAGAGGAGTCTGGTGAGACAGCTTGAACCAGAGGCCCTCGGGTGAGGGAAGGCAAGAGCATAAAACCTAAGTCTATGTGCCCCACTGAGAAGAAAGCTAGTAAAAACAAGATAAAAGGGGCCAGCAGATGCCTGAGGCTGGATACTCCCTTTGCATACTTTTGGCTTCTGTAATCTTTTTTCCTCCTGCCTCCACCAACCATCCATGTAGCACCACTGATAAGGGCCCCCTCCTCTTTTTCTTTGGTCTCTCAACCCCCTACCATCCCAGCCATAAAAGGAGGCCTATGCCAAGGTTTGAGGCTCAGCCTTTGGAGGTGACTCCGCTGGGCTGGCACCAGTGCACAATAAACAGTCTTTTCTGATTCCCTGAGTGCATGTGGCTTGTCTCTTTCTGGCGCCGAGTATTTGCTGTAACACCACAAGTTTAGAGGGAAAGGCCGCCTTAGCTTCCCATCCTTTTCCTCACCGAAGGTCAAAATAGGGGCAATTTCTTGCCAAGAAAGGAGCCCTATATTGTCTACTCCAAAACTGGCTTTTCTTTGCAGAATTGAGATGCGGCAAGGACTGTGAAGTCCAGGGCTCTGTTGGAGTCTTCTAAGATGGTGGGAATGAGGAAGCCATCGTGTGTGTGTGTGTGTGTGTGTGTGTGTGTGTGTGCGCGCCTATACCTGAAGCCCAGGCTTCCTGCAGGAAGAAGGACTGAAGAATGTGTTATCACCTGGGGGAAGGGTACGGTGGATCGGATCGCAGTTGTTGGGAAGCTAAAGCCCAGGAGGCTAATGTGTCCAAATACCCCTTGACTGCTAGGGCTCATTAGCTCCTACAGAGCAAGAGTAGAAAAATCCATGCTGTGGCATCCTTATCAGCTTCTACAACCTTTTCCTTGGAGAGCCACTTGAAATAGCAGAATAAATTGTCAAGGGTCTTTTTACTCCACCATTTGACTTAGTGGAGTTGTGCCAGGGACCAGATTATGGAGAACTCATCTGTAACCAGGGATCAATTTTAAAGATGACTGTTTCATTTTAATCTTTAAAAGCAGGTTTAATTCTTGTTTTCCTTTCTACAGATTTTATTTTAAATTATTGTTATGATAATAACAATATTCCAGCATGTTTCAGTATTTGTTAGGCTCCAATGATGTCAGAGCACAACACAATGATACCTAGATAGGTGAAAGACAGAACTCTTAACTACTTAAAGCTGTAAAAGAGAAAAGGCTGCCACACAGGGCCACACAGGGCATTGCACCCCGGGAAAGGGTAACGGCAAGCTGGAACTGTAGAAAGCAGCTTATATATGGCAAAAAGAGCTAGGGTTAGCTAAGTTTCATGAGTTTCTTGGGATTGGGTGTTTTAAATAATTCTGTGGGCCCAAGGAAGTAGGGGATGTCTCTGTATATTTGACATCTGAGAGTAAGTGTTGTAATTCAGGAGTGTTAGAGCCAGATAAGGGAAGTGGTTGGACTTAAACTGTCCTTGAAGGGGAATTGAGAATTTTTAGCTATGATGTCTTAATCCGGACAAAACAGAACTTGTGAGGTATATTACAAACAGGTAGGGAAGCAATTAAAACCTTTCCTCTGCCTCCTTTCACTTTTATTTGTTGAACATTATTAATGTTTTTACATATTCTACATCTTTATTCAAAATGTCAATCGGTGGTGGATAATTCCATATGTAAAGGCTGAGGGTGGGTCCATAAGGGATGGAAAATCAAGTGATAAGTGCCACAATAGTGGATTTAAACTGTTAATTACCATTGCCCAAGTAATGTGCCACAAGAAATGACTTTGTAAAGGAGTTGGTCTGTTTATGTTTTAGTTCATTGAAATATATATTTTGTGAAGCCAGGGTTATTCATGGCATAAAACACTACCTATCTTGTCCAAAAAGGAGTGAACAAAAGCCCAGTAACCTGGTTTAAAAAATAAAATCATTGAATTAGGTGATTTAAACAATAGGAACTTTTCACCGATGTCATATTACCAGTAGCACAAATTACAAAGATTATCTATATCTATATCTATATCTATGTCTATATCTATATCTATATTGGTAGACAGACAGATATAGATATAGTATAAGGTATAAATCACAGCTTTTTTTCTTGTTTCTAGATATCCAACTGTTCTACAGCCATTTGTTCAAACACCAACTTTCTCCACTTAATCGCCTTTGCACCTTTGTCAAAAATCAATTTTCCATATATCATTGGGTCTATTCTGGCCTCTATTATGTTACTTTGATCTATCCAGCTAGCACGATGCTAGCACAGCAATGTCTTGATTATTGTAGTTTTGAAATCAGATAGGATTAGCCCTTCAACATTATCCTGCTTTTTCAAGTTGTTTTGACTATTCTATGTCCTTTGCGTGCCATATGTATTTTTTGAATCACCATTCAAATTTCTATAAAACATGTATGGGGTTTGGATAGGAATTTCACTGAATTTACAGATCAGTTTGGGAGAACTGATCTCTTTAAAAGATTGGGTCTTCTGAATCATGAACACAGTATACCTTTGCATTTTTTTAGGTCTTCGTTAATTCCTCTCACCAATGTTTCCTTGCTTTCAATCTGCAGTGAAGACCAGAAAATATGAGCAATGATTGAAATGGACAAGAAAGATATAATCTGAGTAATGACTAGAGCAAACCTCAAACCAGACATAGGACAGAAGTCCTGTTAGAGCCTGGCAGGTAGTACAAGCTTCCTGAAGTGGGATTCAGATATTCCTCCCCACTATGGTGAACGAAGGCACGTTATTGTTTTTGCCCTTAGCTGAGATACTTCAGATTCCAGGCCTCATTCATAGGTATTTTCTTTTGGAATGATGTGAATACCATTCTCATACTTGCTCCATGGACACTAGAGCATCTTTAAGTTATATGCAAATTATGTTAGGGTTTAGGTGTTTATTTTTACTTTTACTATGTAAAGTGTTCCCCACAACTTTGTTCTAGTAAATAACAATGATTACTACTAACATCTTAGAAATAAGAATAAATATAAAGGTTAATATGGACTCTAATCTACTTTGTGATCTTGTCCGAGACATAAAGAGTTAAATAAACCTTATGAAATTTGATCCCTCACATCAAGAAGAGGGGACTAAAAAATGTGTTTCCTACTTGATAGCTACTTCCTCTTCTGTGACAACAGGATTTCTTTGGAATGCAATGCTTTAGGTTTAATCCTTTCTGTCTCTTCCTCTGTATCTCTCTCTCTCCCCCACCCTCATCTCTCTCTCTTACTCATATAAAATGGCTTTCCTGATATTCTTCTCTCTCCTCACCCCTGTTACAAGGCTCACTATCTTTTTAGAAATTTTTAAAATGTTTCTTCTTATTATTTTTTAAATTTAAAAAAATTTTTAACGTTTATTTATATTTGAGAGAGAGAGAGAGAGCATGCGAGCTGGGGAGGGGCAGAGAGAGAGGGAGACACAGAATCCAAAGCAGGCTCCAGTCTCTGAGCTGGCAGCACAGACCCCGATGTGGGGCTTGAACTCACAAAGTGTGAGATCATGACCTAAGCTGAAGTCAGGACTTTCAACTGACTGAGCCACTGGCCCTTTGTTGTTGTTTTTTTTGAGATGGAGGTGGGGGAGGGAAGGAGAGAGAAGGGAGGGAGCAGAGAGAGGGAGAGAGACACAGAATTAGAAGCAGGCTCTAGGCTCTGAGCTGTCAGCACAGAGCCCAACCAGGGACTCGAACCCACGAACCTTGAATCATGAAGTGAGCCAAAGTTGGACGCTTAACTGAGCGACCCACCCAGGCACCCCCCCCCTTTTATTTAATTAGACAGCTTTTTTGATTTATTTATTTAATATTAAACTTTTTATTGTCAAATCGATTTCCATACAACACCCAGTGCTCATCCCAACAAGTGCCCTCCCCTGTGCCCGTCACCCACTCTCCTCCCTCCCACACCCCCCGTCATCCCTCAGTTTGTTCTTAGTCTTTAAGAGTCTCTTATGTTTTGTCTCCCTCCCTCTCTGTGTCTTTTTTCTTTCCCTTCTTCCCTCCCCCCTAGTTTTTCTGTTAAGCATCACCGCTCTGGAGAACTGTGTGGAGGTTCCTCAAAAAAATGAGAATAGAACTACCCTATGACCCAGCAATAGCACTGCTAGGAATCTACCCAAGAGATACAAGAGTGCCGATGCATGTTCATAGCAGCACTTTTGACAGTAGCCAAATCCTGGGAAGCTTTTTTGATTTAAATTTTAGTTTGTTACAGCAAGTATTCTGCATCCAGGAAGGGACAAGCGACACGCACTCAGGGAATCAGAAAAGACTATATCACATGGGTGCTGACCCAGCAGAGTGACCTCCAAGCCTGAACAGCCACCTCAGGTTTACTGGTCTTTTATACATATGTGCTTCCGGGATGGGCGGGGCTAGTACAGTCAAGCTCTGGCTCCTGGCTGCAGGCTGATTCAAGAAGCAAGCAGATTGCAGAAGCCAAAAGCCTGCAAAGAGAGTATCTGACCTCGGACATCTGGCTGCCCCTTTTTATCTGCTTTTTTACCAGCTTTTCTTCTCATTCCCCCCTCTTGATTTTCAAGCTGCTGTAGCAGACTTAGAGAAATCAGTTTGTGGGGGCAGGGAACCCTTTGCTGCCCTGGGAGGAGGGGCAAAGACCCTCTGGCTTCTTCCTGCTGGACAGGGACTCCGAAGGGAGGAATGTGACAGCTAGGGTTCTTCGCGATCCAAAGGAAAGTAGCGACAGCTAGAATGGTCCAACTGGAGCATCATCTGGAGTTTTATAGCTTCTAGGTGAGATGAAACAAATCTGGTTAGCATATTAAGAATACGAGGACCAAACAGGAGGGCTCTGAAAAGCATTAGGAGGCGACAGGCTAAAGGGAGGGGCCAGGATGCCCAATTCCATATGTTGCTCCAAGAGTTGCATGAGTCTGCTAATTCTTGCCTCCATTTGTTGATCCGTTCCTTTAGTTGTTGGGCCATATCTGTAACTAGCCCTGATTGGTTAACATAGAAGCAGCATTCCTCATTTAGGAAGAGACATATTCCCCCTTTCTCAGCAGTTAACAGGTCTAACACTCTTCTATTTTGTAATACTACTGCTACTAAAGAGTGTACCTGGTCTCGTAGGGTTACCGACAATGTATTCTATGTCATCTGTCAGATCTTGGGATAGTTTTTGGTAAAAGGAAATAGATGAGGCTACTCCCCCAACTCCAGTACTTAACCCAGCAGTGATTCCCAACCCAATTAGTAAAGGTATAGGTTGAATAGCCCATTTAGACCGGGTATGCACAGCCAAGGGAACTGCAAGAGATTGGTTGTTGGGGACAATATTTATTTGGGGCGTTAGCAATGCAAAGGCGCAAATTCGCATCCAGGTAGCAGGCAGGTACAAATAAGCATTAGTTGCACAAACAAAGAATATTCCCGTAGGGGGGAAGCACCAGGGTGACTCTTGTTTTTTTTTTACCTATTTGATTGTATATCTCAGTTTGGTTGCATTGGTTGTTAGTTAAGTTACCTACAGAGGTTGTTTCCCATTGTCCTTAAAACATAAGGCGGCCTGCCCTATTAGTTTTATATCAGTACCACTGGCTCTATTGTGACAGTTATGTTATCTGTTGAAATGTTGCAGGGGATAGCCGTATTGGTTATATTGTCTGGGACTGGGGTAGCCTCATAATGTAAGGGGGTTAGAGAGAGACAAAGCCAATGGTCCTTGGCTAACTTAGGGTTAGAGAAGTTGAGGAGGCAATGGGTTGAATTTAGAATCTGGCATCAGCGGGAGTTAAAGTCATAAGGCCCATTGCATCTGAGTTTTGGAAGTTTGGGTCACCTGGGCAGACTTCCAGAAGTCTGCTCTATGGAATTTTGTGCCTCCTGTTGGGTTGCCTCATTACAGGTCTGGTCTTGGACTCCACGTCCATCAGACAATCCAAAGTGGGTTTGTTGTGCCCAGCAGGCATATTTGTCTGGGGTTCCGTAACATGATGTTCCCTACCAAAGGTGTCTTGGTTTAATTCTTCCTTGCCAATAAGTTGTTTGGTCGTGGGAACAGAGTGAGGCGGATTGATAGCATTTTGCATGTTGATATGTATATGTAGTGAAGGCCTTGTGTGTAGTTCCCTGTCCTAGGAGTTGTTTTAGGCAATTCAGGACAGGGGGAAGGGAGGAGCTTGTGTGATAGGTCCTGAAACAGTCATCATTAGATTGAGGAGGGGCATCACTTCTTATGAGAAAACTCAGCATTAACAGTAGGAGAAATTTCATTTTGTTAGGGTAGGTTCCCAACAATTTCTTATTCGAAGTTGGGGACAGCAATTATAACTCAGATCATATACATCTAAGGATAATTAGGCATCCTGACACTAATAAGTAGAGGAAGGCTAACAAGAGTTTGTGACTGAGGTGCCAGTCTGCAGGAGTAACTTGGGTCAGCCCTACAGCAAAGAATATAGCAAGGAGCATGGAAAGAGAAGTAGGTAGGGGATAACAATGAAATGTGACAGAGAATTATTTGCTATAGTTCATTTAAGTTGCTTTGTGATTTCCTCAAGCTTCTGGTTACAGAGAGTTCTCGTGTGTTGGATGCAGGCCGCTGATCATCTCCTATCTTCTTTTTTTTTTTAATTTTTTTTATTGTAATAGTTTATTTTCAGATTGGTTTACATATAACACCCAGTGTTCATCCCAACACGTGCCCTCTTTAATGCCCGTCACCCCCTCTCCCCCCTCCCTCATCCCCCTCACCCTCAGTTTGTTCTTAGTCTTTGAGAGTCTCTTATGTTTTATCTCCCTCCCTCTCTGTGTCTTTGTTTCCTTTCCCCTCTTCCCCTCCCCTTGGTTTCATCTCCTATCTTCTTAAGGGTGATCTGTAGAGGATTATTCTGGTTAGCCGTTACTTTTCATTCCAAGTGGTTGTCAGATGGCAAGTGGGCTGCCTTTACTTGAGAATGGTGGATCCAGGGTGTTAGCCCTGTAGCCGTGAGGGCTGTGACATGGTTAGCACAACTAAATATTAGGGTCCCTTCCAGGTAGGTATGAGTGGTTCCCCTTTCCAATCTTTCATCCAAACCCGATCCCCAGGTTTGTGGGGGTGTACAGTTATTCCTAGGGAAATAGGTATCCTGTCCTTCACTCACCTATGTATCTCAAATACAGTTTTTCCTAATCCTTGTAGTTGTTTTTGTGTTTCTAAATTCCCTAGCTCTGTCAGGTCCCCCTTGAATTTGACTAGTGGAGGGGGCCTTCCATATAGGATCTCAAATGGGGAGAATCCTATATTTACCCGGGGTGTACGGTGTATTGGGAGAAGAGCTAGGGGTAGTATGTCTGGCCAGGGCAAGTTAGTTTCCTGACATAGTTTTGCCATGGCTGATTTAAAGGTCCGGTTCATACGTTCCACTTTCCTTGAACTCTGGAGCCAGTAGGCTGCATGTAAGTTCCGTTGGATACCTAAGGTTTTGGCTATGTGTTGCACCATCTCGGCCACAAAAGCCAGGCCATTGTCTGAGCCTATGGTTAATGGCATTCCATGTCTGGGAATGATATCCCTTAGCAAGGCTTTGGTTACTTCTCTTGCCCTTTCGGTGCATGTGGGGTAGGCCTCAACCCAACCTGAAAACGTGCAGATGAATACCAGAAGAAATTTGTATCCTCCGCTGCGTCTATTTTGGTAAAGTCCACCTCCAAATCCTCGAAAAGTGCCTGACCATAGCGTTGGATTCCCGTGGGCCCAATGGGGCCTTGTTTGGTGTTATTTTGAGCACAATGGAGGCAGCGTAGAGAGACCGAGGCACAGAGGGACAGGAGTTAAGCAATTACACAGTCACGGCTCAGTAAGGTCTCAAGGGTGGTTTTTCCTAGGTGGGTGAGCTCATGCTGTTGGAGAACCACCTGGTGAGCTAGTTGCTCCGGTATATAGACTCTTTGGTCTGGAAGTACCCACCATCCTTCTTTTGTCTGGCTTCCTTTTTCCTGTTGTGCATTTTGTTTCTTGGATTGTGTACCTTGGGGAAGTTGGCAGTTCCAGGACCAGCATGATTTTTGACGGTGTTGTTTATCTTCCTGCTGCTTGTTTAGTTGCGGCGTCGGCCTGTCGATTACCTTCTGACACTGAGTCTGTTCCTCTTTGGTGTCCCTTGCAGTGGATGACTGCTACTTCTCTCGGTTCCCAGACTACTCTTAATAGTTTTAGGATTTCTTCCCGATTTTTAATTTCTTTTCCTCCTGCAGTCAAAAGTCCTCTCTCTTTGTATAGAGCCCCATGTACATGTAGAGTGGCGAAGGCATAGTGTGAGTCAATGTATATGTTGGCCTGTTTATCTTTACCAAGTTCTAGTGCTCTTATTAGGACCCACAGTTCTGCTCTTTGGGATGACCATCCTTGTGGAAGGGCCTTTGCTTCTACCGCATAACCGGTGTATCTTTTGTCTTCATTCATGAAGCTGCTACTGTCGGTGTACAGGATGAGGTCAGGATTTGGTAAGGGCCTGTCAGATAGGGCAGGTTGGCTAGAATAGAGCTCGCCAAGTACCTCTAGACAATCACGCTCTGGGGGCCCTGCTTCTGCAAGCAAGAAAGTGGCAGGGTTTAGAGTTTTTACTGCTTCCAATCTTATTCGTGGGTTCTCACATAGCAGTCTCTGATATTGTGTCATCTGAGCATGAGTTAGCCAGTGTTGCCTTCTGGCACCCATCAAGGTAATAACAGAATGGGGAACCTTAATGCTTAGGTTTTGCCCCAACGTGAGTTTCTCTGCTTCCTTGATTAAAAGTGTGATGGCTTCCAGGGCCCTCAGACAGGGCGCCCATCCCACCGCAACTGAGTCAATCTGCTTTGAAAGGTATGCCACTGGTCTTTGCCAAGTTCCAAATTCCTGGGTGAGAACCCCAGGGCCACCCCATTTCTTTCATGTACGAACAGGTTGAAATCTCGTAATACGTCTGGGAGTCCCAAGGCCGGTGCCTCTGTGAGTTTTGTTTTCATGGACTTGAATGCCTTTTCTTGATTAGGGCCCCAGAAAAAGGGTGCCTTTTCTTCCCCCTTTAGTGCCTCATATAGAGGTCTGGCCAACTCTGAGAATCCTGAGATCCATATTCAACAGAATCCTGCTGCTCCCAGAAACTCTTGGACCTGCTGGCCAGTAATGGGAACTGGAATGGCACGGATTGCCCATTTCCTTTTGGCTCCCAGTATCTGTTTGCCTCGGGTAATTTTGAAGCCCAAATATTTAACTTCCTGTTGACAAATGTGTGCCTTTTTGTTTGACACGCGGTATCCCACCTCTGCTAGTAGCCTGAGTAGGGTCCTGGTTCCCTCTCAGCACTGTGTCCATGTGGAACTGGCCAGCAGGAGATCATCCACATATTGGAGGAGGACACATCCTAGGTCCCATCCCAGATGCCTGGCTAAGTCGGATGCCAGTGTGCCACTGAATAAGGCTGGTGAATTTTTGAATCCTTGTGGCAGTCTAGTCCAAGTAAATTGTTCCTTTCCCCCATAGTAGGGTTTTCCCATTCAGAGGCAAATGGGGGTTAACTATAGGTGCTAGCCGGAGACAGAAGAAGGTGTCCTTTATTTTCTTTTAATTTGTTAAATGTTTATTTATTTGAGAGAGAGAGACAGAGAGAGAGAGAATGAGTGGAGGAGGGGCAGAGAGAGAGGGAGACACAGAAATCGAAGCAGGCTCCAGGCTCTGAACTGTCAGCACAGAGCTCGACTTAGGGTTCGAACTCACGACCCATGAGATCACGACCTGAGCAGAAATTGGACACTTAACTGACTAAGCCACCCAGGCACCCCAGAAGGCTTCCTTTAAATCTAGACATGTGAACCATCCTGCCTCAGAGGATATGAGTCCTAGTAGAGTGTATGGGTTAAGCAACGCTGAATGCAGTGTGACAACTGCTTCATAAATGGCTCTTAGGTCCTGTACTAGGCAGTAATCATTTATCCCAGGCTGTTTCATGGGCAGGAGGGGCGTATTCCATGGGGACTAGCATTGTTTTAGAAGTCCCCATTTGAATTGCCTGTCCAAGTGTGTCTGGATCCCCAGGTGTGCCTCTCGTGTGACTATACATTGGCGTATTTTGACAGGTTGGGCCCCAGGCTTTAAGTCAATTAATATTGGGGGGTGGTTCTTTTTCCAGACCACAGGGGTTTCTTTTCTTCCAAATTGAAGGGAATTGAGCTTCTAGGCCACGGTTGGCTCACCGGGAGGGGAAGCATATACTCTCCATTCCTCTTTCTGTGGAATTGTCAGGGACAGAATTATATGTTGGGCTTTTTCGTTTAGGCTCAATCGTGTCTGTCCATATGAGGTGAAGGCTATTTCTGCACCCAACTTGGATAGTAGGTCTCTACCTAGCAGTGAGACTGGGAAGTTGGGTAGATACAGGAACTCATGAACTATTTGGTGATCCCCCCCACACACACAGCCGGCATTTTTAGGGACCAAAAAATGGCCTTCGGGTTTGCATCCCACTGGCTCCTATGATGCTGACTTTTCCACCCGACAGAGGTGCCACCTTGTGTGTCGCCACAGAGTATTTGGCCCCAGTATCAACCATGAAGTCTATAGTCTGGCCCCCTACCTTCATTTCACCATAGGCTCATGGGGGCCTAGTTGGATAGAGCCTGGTCTTTCTTTCTTCCTTTTTTTCTTCCTTCCTTCCTTCCTTCCTTCTTTCTTTTTCTTTCTTTCCTTCTTCTTTCCTTCCTTCCTTCCTTCTTCTTTTCTTTCTTTCTTTGTTTCTTTCTTTGTTTCTTTCTTTCTTTCTTTCTTTGTTTCTTTGTTTCTTTCTTTCTTTCTTTCTTTCTTTCTTTCTTTCTTCTTTCCTCTTTCTTTCTTTCCCTCTCTCTCTCTCTCTCTCTTCCTTCCTTCCTTCCTTCCTTCCTTCCTTCCTTCCTTCCTTTCTTTCTTCCTTCCTCTCTTTCTTTCTTTCTTTCTTTCTTTCTTTCTTTCTTTCTTTCTTCTTTCTTTCTTTCTCTCTCTCCCTCCCTTCCTTCCTTCCTTCCTTCCTTCCTTCCTTCCTTCCTTCCTTCCTTCCTTTCTTTCTTTCTTTTTCTTTCTTTCTTTCTTTCTTTCTTTCTTTCTTTCTTTCTTTCTTTCTTTCTTTCTTTCTTTCTTTCTTTCTTTCTTTCTTTCTTTCTTTCTTTCTTTCTTTCTTTCTTTCTTAATAATTTTTTGTCAAATTGGTTTCCATACAACACCTAGTGCTCATCCCAACAAGTGCCCTCCTCTGTGCCCGTCACCCACTCTCCCCCCTCCCACACCCCCCTCATCCCTCAGTTTGTTCTTAGTCTTTAAGAGTCTCTTATGTTTTGTCTCCCTCCCTCTCTGTTTCTTTTTTTCTTTCCTCTCTTCCCTCTCCCATGGTTTTCTGCTAAGTCTCTCAAAATCCACCTATGCGTGGAAACATATGGTATCTGTCTTTCTCTGACTGACTTATTTCACTCAGCATAATACCCTCCAGTTCCATCTATGTTGCTATTCATGGCCAGATTTAATTGTTCCTCATTGCTGCATAGTATTCCATTTTGTATATATGTGTAACCTCTTTCCATGATTTGGCTATTGTCGAAAGTGCTGCTATGAACATTGGGGTACATGTGCTCCTATGCATCAGCACTCCTGTGTCTCTTGGGTAGATTCCTAGCAGTGCTATTGCTGGGTCATAGGGTAGCTCTATTTGCATTTTTTGAGGAACTTCCACACCGGTTTCCAGAGCGGCTGCACTAGTTTGCCTTCCTGCCAACAGTGTAGGAGGGTGCCTGCTTCTCCACATCCTCGCCAGCATCTATCGTTTCCTGATTTATTCATTTTAGCCACTCTAACCGGTGTGAGGTGGTATCTCAGTGTGGTTTTGATTTGTATTTCCCTGATGATGAGTGACATTGAGCATCGTTTCATGTGTCTGTTGGCCATCTGGATGTCACCTTTGGAGAAGTGTCTATTCATATCTTCTGCCCATTTCTTCACTGGATTGTTCATTTTTCGGGTGTGGAGTCTGGATGTTCTTTTTAGATTTTCGATACTAGTCCTTTATCCGATATGTCATTTGCAATTATCTTTTCCCATTCCGTTGGTTGTCTATTAGTTTTGTTGGTTGTTTCCTTTGGCGTGCGGAAGCTTTTTATCTTGATGAGGTCCCAATAGTTCATTTTTGCTTTTAATTCCCTCGCCTTTGGAGATACATCGCGTAGGCATCTGCTGCGGCTCAAGTCAAAAAGGATTTCTCCCTGCTTTCTCCTCTAGGATTTTGATGGTTTCCTATCTCACATTCAGGTCGTTCATCCATTTTGACTTTATTTTTGTGAGTGGTGAAAGCGAGTGATCTAGTTTCATTCTTCCGCATGTTGCTGTCCAGTTCTCCCAGCACCATTTGTTAAAGAGGCTGTCTTTTTTCCTTTGGATGTTCTTTCCTGCTTTGTCAAAGGTTCGTTGGCCATATGCTTGTGGGTCCATTTCTGGGTTCTCTATTCTATTCCATTGGTCTATGTGTCTGTTTTTGTGCCAAAACCATACTGTCTCTATTCTATTGCATTGGTCGATGTGTCTGTTTTTGTGCCAAAACCATTCAGTCTTGATGATTACCGCTTTGTCGTAGAGGTTAAAGTCTGGGATTGTGATGCCTCCTGCCTTGGTTTTATTCTTCAGGACTACTTTGGCTATTCGGGGTCTTTTGTGGTTCCATACAAATTTTAGGATTGTTTGCTCTAGCTTTGAGAAGAATGCTGGTGCAATTTTGATTGGGATTGCATTGAATGTGTAGATTGCTTTGGGTAGTATTGCCATTTTGACGATATTTATTCTTCCAATCCATGAGCATGGGATGTTTTTCCATTTCCTTGTGTCTTCCTCAATTTCCTTCTTAAGATTTTTATAGTTTTCAGCGTAGACATCTTTTACATCTTTGGTTAGGCTTATTCCTAGGTATTTTATGGTTTTTGGTGCAATTGTGAATGAGATTCGCTTCTTTATTTCTCTTTCTATTGCTTCATTGTTGGTGTAAAGGAATGCCACCGATTTCTGTACATTGATTTTGTATCCTGCAACTTTACCGAATTCATGGACCAGTTCTAGTAGGCTTTTGGTGGATTCTGTCGGGTGTTCCAAGTAAAGTATCATGTTGTCTGTGAAAAGTGAAAATTTGACTTCATCCTTGCCTATCCCGATGCCTTTTAGTTAGCTTCGTTGTCTGATTGCTGATGCTAGGGCCTCCGACACTATGTTAAATGGCAGTGGTGAGAGTGGACATCCCTGTCGTGTTCCTGATCTCAGCGGAAAGAGCTCTCAGTTTTTCCCCATTGAGGATGATATTAGCTGTGGGCTTTTCATAAATGACTTTTATGATGCCTAAGTATGTTCCTTCTATCCCAACGTTTTCGAGGGTTTTTATTAGGAAAGGATGCTGTATATCGTCAAATGCTTTCTCTGCATCTATTGAGCCCGGTCTTTCTTAATCCGAGCCCACTCTTGCCAGTCCGATCAGGTCAGCCTCAGGTGGTTCTGGTTGGTAGTGGCTGGGTGGAGCGGAAGTGTTTGGTTTCCCTTTTTGGCCATTGGGGCATTCATTTTTCCAGTGTCCATATTCTTTTCAGTAGGCACATTGATCCCATCCCAGTGGTGCAGGACACTTTGTTCTTGAATTCCTCATGGTTTTCATGGGGGCCTTTCTAGAGGGTGTTGTCGCCCCAAGGCTGTGGCCAGGAGAGCCGCTTTTTGTTTCATTCTTCAGTCGGCCTCCTTTCTGGCAGCTTGATCCTGATTTATAAAAACCTTGTTGGTGATTTCCAATAGTTTGGAGGCGTTCTTTCCAGCGAATCCTTCCAATTTTTGGAGCTTCCACCTAATGTCACCTTGGGCCTGTCCCACGAAGGCAGCATTGACCATGCCCTGGTTTTTGGGGGCTTCTGGTCCAGTGGAGTGTGAACTCTGAAGGCCTCACATAATCTTTCATAGAAGTCGGCTGGACTCTTCTCGCTTTTCTAGGACCTCAGATATCTTTGCCATGTTGGTGGGTTTTTGGCCCCTGCTTTTACCCCTTGGAGGAAGGCCAGTTGGTATCTTTCTAATCTGGCCCTTCCCACTTTGGGGTTGGGATCCCTGCGGGGCTCCTCTTCAGACATAGCCTCCCATGCCCAAGCCTCAACATCTAGTTTTCCATCCGGTGCCTGAGTCAGGAGCCATTTTCTGGCTTCAGTGACATTCGTCCATGCTCTTCTGTGTTGAAAAGGGGAAACAGAAGTTGCTTACAGTCAACCCAGGCAAGGTGGTGAGTCTGGATTATGGATTCTTGGAGAACTATCATTGCCTGTGGCTTCTCAGAGTAGAGTGGCATGTGGTGCTTCCAGCTGAGGAGGTCAGTAGTGGAGAACAGTTAGTAGTAGAAAACTGATTCCCCCTCTTGTAGGGTCCCACCAGACCTTATTCTCTGGGGACCCTAGTCTCCCACAATGGCATCTGCATTGTCATTGGGGGCCTTGGACCTTGAGCCGCTGACCTAAGGTGTCTTCCTACTGGTTCAGGTGTCCCTGGTTGGGGTGGATTGGCTGCTGGTGGAGGTGAGACCCACAGGGGTGGACTGTCAGGCAGGTGAGGTTCCCCTCCCTAGATTGATGGAGTGCCAGGGGCATATGGTGTCAGAAATGGAGAGACTTCTGAATTTTCTAGGAGGATGGAGGGTGGTTTTTTCTGCTGTGAGTTCTTCTTCTCAGCCCGTGTCACTAAGACCCTACATTGTTCCTTACTACTAATGCAGAACCTGACACAAGGAGGCTTGACTTGAGTTATTTCCAGCCACTGATCGATGAATGGGAATTGATTCAGGTGGCTGAGGTCTCCACTAACTATTTGATAAACAATTTTGACTGTGGTGACATCTAGGATGCCCTCTGGGGGCCAGCCTACACCAAACATAGGCCATTCTACTTCACAGAGGGCGCATAACTTCCTGGGAGTTAATTTGACCCTGTAGTCACCTGAAAATCCATTTTTAAAATTCTTAATCATACGCTCCAAAACAGTTGGTTTTGAGGCATTTCTCCCCATCCTGGTATCCTAGATGGATCCCTTCCAATGTACAGTGTTGCAGGACAAACTGGAGGGCAGAGGTCACTTCATCCGCCTGGCTGCTTCCTCCATGGGGACTTAGATGCCTCTTAGCATTGGCAGGTCAGTATAAACCCATGACTCAGATCAGGCCTCTGCAGACCTGATTCTACCTTGAGCCTATGAGGTTGTCATGGAATCGCAGGGTAGGACCCATTCAGGCTCCGTAGCCAAAACAGTGGAACAGGGCACTCACACACACATTCAGACAGATTGCAGAATTCCACCCAGGACATCCCTGTCCTATGTATCCACTATATCGCCCAGAAGGTGATCAAGCTCTCCTTCTGCCTCTAGGGTGGGTCTGACCTTGGTCCTGGGTCCCCAGGGACACTCACCCGATCCAGTGTCCTGACCTGGCAGAATTTTCTGATCTCTCCCCCCCACCCCCCCACCCCCGACAGGGTCCGTTAGAATGCGGAGGTGGCTGGTTATTATCAGGCCCAGCGAGGGTTAGGTTTCAGTGAAATCACTGGCGGCGCGCCTTCCTTCTCACCTCCCCGGGCCAAAAATGGTGGTGCCCCCTCTGTTTCTCAACAACGTGGCCCAAGGGGCCAGCGCGGCTGTAGGCTTCCCGGCCAATGCACCAAAATGTTATCGCAAATACTCTGCGTCCAGGAAGGGACAAGTGACACACACTCGAAATCAGAAAAAAACTGTTTATTTTGCACCAGTGCTGGCCTAGCAGAGTCACCTCAAAAGGCTGAGCATCCAGCTCAGGTTTTACTGGTCTTTTAAACATATGTGCTTCTAGGATGGGTGGGGCTCCTACAGTCAAGCTTCTGGTTCCTGGTTGTAGGCTGGTACAAGAGGCAAGCAAGATTGCAGAAGCCAAAAGCATGCAAGGGGAGTATCTGGCCTCGGACATCCGGCTGCCCCTTTTTATCTGCTTTTTTTTTTTTTCCAGCTTTCCTTCTCAAGTTAATATACAGCGTAATGTTAGTTTCAAGAGTAGAGTTCAGTGATTGACAACTTACATACAATGCCCATTGCTCATCACACCAAGTGCTCTCCTTAATACCCATCACCCATCTAGCCCACCTCCCACCCACCTCCCTCCATCAACCCTCAGTTTGTTCTCTGTCATTAAGAGTCTCTAGTGGTTTGTTTTCTTCTCACTTCTTCCCCCCACTTCCCATATGTTCGTCTGTTTTGTTTCCTATTTTCCACATATGAGTGAAATCATATGATATTTGTCTTTCTCTGACTGACTTATTTCACATAGCGAATACATTCTGGCTCCAGCCATGTCATTGCAAATGGCAAGATTTCGTTCTTTTTTATGGCTGAGAAGTATTGCACTGTGTGTGTATATATATATGTATATATATATACACCACATCTTCTTTATCCTTTCATCACTCAATGGACATTTAAGGTTTTTCCATAATTCTGCTATTGTTGATAATGCTGCTAGAAACATTAGGGTGCATGTACCCCTTCGAATCTGTATTTTTATACCCTTTGGGTAAGTATATAATGGTGCAATTGCTGGGTCATAGGGCAATTCTATTTTTAGTTTTTTGAGGAGCCTCCTAGCCTCAGTATCTTCACTGTGACTCCTGCTCTCTGTCTTCAGCTCTCACAACAAGCTTGGCTGTCATCAACCACATACCACAACTTCTCCACTTCTTTTTCTGGGTGTCTGGGGTTCACAATTGGTCCAGGTCCAAACCGAGCTTTCTGCTAAACTTAGACTTAGACTTAAAAGTGGCCTTTTACTTTCATTCAGGGAAGTCTGACTAAAGCCTTGGTTTCGTGGTGAGGTCTTGGTGTCACGAGGCACAGCACAGCTACAGACTCTCCATGTTACAAGGATACCCACTGTTACCAGCAGGGGAGGGCTTCATCTCCAAGACCAGGAATGCCTCAGTGAAGGCAGAGGAGAAACATAGACTTAAACATTCACACTTGACAGAGTCACAGGCCTTTGGGTGCATGAGCCCCAGACCTGGGTGTCCCTCAGAGCCACCTTCTCTGCATGTGGACAGCTGAGGGCAGCCCAGGACCAGTCTATCTTCCTCCTGGAGGACACTGGTCTCCATCACTTTTGTTCAGTCTTTTACAGATGGCCTTCTTTTTCCTCCTGCTCTTCTTCCTTCCAGAAGAAGCTCACTTCTGTGGTTAGGGGTAAGTTCTCATATGTTTAGTCTTTTTATCATTGCAAGGTTGCTTTTTAGGCTTTTATTAATGAGGCATTAATGAGACATAATTAGACACCTGCATTAGGTGTAGTCCCAACAGAGTCTGGGGTTCAGGGAAAGGCCCCTCAGTCCCCATTCAGATCCTGACCAGCTGCCATCTCTGCTTCCATACAGTCTCCTCCCAGAGCCTGAATGCTGGGTCTATAACCCTTAGCTGGGGCACACCTGGGATGCTGGTCTAGGAGAGACAGAGTTCTGGAAGAAGAAGCAGAAGAAAAGCTCCATATGGCTTGATGGGATATATGGCTATGGGACGAGGAATGACCCACAAATACCTGCACGCTGACCTGCTGTGGGGCTGCAGACCCGTATCCTAACCTCCATGGGTCTCAGTCACCTCATCTGCACAATGGGCACAATTACATTCCTAGCACACAGAGGACATTCTTAAATGAAGTGGGGGGATCCGAAGTGATGAGAAAGCAGATTTGGCCCAAGAGGAGGAGAAGCAGGTCAGAGTTTCTGGAGAAGACCTGACTTGGGCCTCCTCAGTCACAGTCAGGGTCTGCCTCCCTGGAAGTGGTCAGGGCGTCAGACAGGTGGGAAGATCTGAAATCAGAATCATGGGCCAGTTAGGTCCCCTCTGTAGTGCTCTGTAGTAACCAGGCATCTGTGTCACAGGCCCCTTACCGTTTATCCTCATCCCTACCCACGGGTAATGCCAAGATGAGCTCAGGGAGCTCACTGCTCTGTTGGTTACTGTGAACATCTACAGTCGTTAGAGTCGTGTGTCATCTTCACAGCATCCCTTGGTTAAGTATAGTGTAATTTGTTCAAGCAGCGACCCACATGTTCTGAAACGATTTTGATGATGTGTTATTCTTTCTTACAGCCAGAGTTTATTCAGTCACTCTTTTTGTGGATAGATAGGTGGTGTATGATTTAGGGTTTTGCCTTCTTATACTTGCAATGGTGTGCATTCTTTGACATACAATAATACTCATATACAAACTCTATTTCTAGTAGCTAAAAACTAGAAACAGCTCAAATACCTACCAACAGAAAAATACACAAGTAAATTGTGCTAGATTCACAGTATGGAATGCCACATAGGTATGAGAAGGAATGAACTAAACCCCACAAAGATAAAATGTTAAGTGAAAGAAACTAGACACAAAACAGGATATGCTATATGATTCACTTTATGCATAGTTCAAAAGCTAACAAAACTAGTGTTTAGGCATACACACACCTGCGTTGAAACAGTTTTACAGAAAGCAAGGATTCTAACCTGCCTAGCAGGCAATTTTTTTTATTTTTGTGTTTTATTTATAACTACTAATCTATTTTTTTAAGTTTTTAATTCCAGTTAGTTAATACAGTGTTATATTAGTTTCATGTGTACAATATAGTAATTCAACCATTCCCTTCAGGGCAAGAGCAGTCCGTAATCCCCATCATCTATTTAACCCATCCACCTCCATCCACCTCCCCTCTGGTAACCATCGGTTTGTTCTCTATAATTAAGGGTCTGTTTCTTTTTCTTTTTATTTTAAATTAAGTTAGTTAACATATGGCATAGAATTCGTTTCAGGAGTAGAATTCAGTGATTCATCACTTACATACGACACCCGGTGCTCATCCCAGAAAGTGCCCTCCTTAATGCCCATCACCCATTTGGCCCCTACCCCCACCCACCTCCCCTCCAGCAAATTCCGTTTGCCTTTTTATCTTATTTTATATTTTCCTTCCCTTCTCCTATGTTCACCTGTTTTGTTTCTTAAATTTGACATATAAGTGAAATCAGATATTTGTCTTTCTCTGACTGACTTATTTTGCTTAGCGTAATACACTCTAGTTCCATCCATGTCATTCCATAATACATTCCTAGTTCCATCCATGTCATTCCTACCACGTCTTCTTTATCCATTCATCAATCGATGGACACTTGGGCTGCTTCTATAATTTGGCTACTGTAAATAAGCTACTGTATTTGGCTGCTATAAACATAAGGGTGCATGTATCCCTTTGCATTATTATTGTTGTATTCTTTGGGGAAATACCCACTAGTGTGATTGCTGGAACATAAGGTAATTCTATTTTTAACTTTTTCGGGAACCTCCATACTGATTTCCAGAGTGGATGCACCAGTTTGCATTCCCACTAACAGTGCAAAAGGGTACCTTTTTCTCCACATTCTCGCCAATACCTGTTGTTTCTTGTGTCTTTGTTTTAGCCATTCTGACACAAAGATGTGATATCTCATTGTCATTTCGATTTGCATTTCCCTGACGGTAAGTGATGATGAACATCTTTTCATGTGTCTGTTGGCCATCTGTATATCTTTTAGGGAAAAAGATCTATTAATATCTTCTGCCCAGTTTTTAATTGATTATACATTTTTTGGGTGTTGAGTTTTATAAGTTCTTTATATATTTTGGATACTAACCCTTCTAAAAAATGTTTATTCATTTTTGAGAGAGAGTTTGTAGGCTGGGGGGGGGAGGGAAGCGAGGGAGACAGAGGATCCATAGCACGTTCCATGCTGTCAGTGAGAGCCTGGTGTGAGGCTCAAACTCATTAACTGTGAGATCACGACCTGAGTTGAAGTTGGACACTCAACGGACTGAGGCACCCAGGGGCCCTGGGTACTAGCCCTTTATCAGATATGTCATTTGAAAACATTTCCTCCCATTCCCTAGGTTGCTTATAGTTTTATTGATTGCTTCCTTTGCTGTGCAGAAGCTTTTTATTTTGATGAAATCTCCATAGTTCATTTTTGCTTTTGTTTCCCTTGCTTCAGGAGACATATCTAGAAAGAAGTTGCTATGGCTAATGTCAAAGAGGTTACTTCCTGTATTCTCTTCTAGGACTTTCATGGTTTCAGGTCTCACATTTATGTCTTTGATCCATTTTGAGTTTATTTTTGTGTATGGTGTAATAAAGTGACTCAGTTTCTTATTTTTGCATGTTGCTGTCCAGTTTTCTCAACATCATTTGTTGAGAAGACTGTCCTTTTCCCATTGGATATTCTTTCCTGCTTTGTCACAGATTAATTGACCATAGAGTTTGTACTACCATATTGTTTTGATTACTACTGCTTTGTAATATAATTTGAAGTCTGGAATTGTGATACCTCTAGTTTTGTTTTTCTTTTTCAAGATGGCTTTGGCTATTCAGGGTCTTTTGTTGTTCCATATATATTTTAGGACTGTTTGTTTAGTTCTGCAAAAAATGCTGTTGGTATTTTGGTAGTGATTGTATTAAATCTGTAGCTTGCTTTGGGTAGTATGGACATTTTAACAATATTCGTTCTTCCAATCCATGACACAAACGTTTTTCCATTTTTTTGTGTGTCATCTTCAATTTCTTTTATCAGTGTCTTATAGTTTTCGGAGTACTGGTCTTTCAACACTCTGGCTAAGGCTATTCCTAGAGATTTTATTGTTTTTGATGCAATTGTAAATGGGGTTGTTAATTTCTCTTTCTGCTCTTTCATTATTAGTGTATAGAAATGCAACAGGTTTCTGTACATTGATTTTGTATTCTGTGACTTTCCTGAAGTAATTTATCAGTGCTAGTAATTTTTTGATGGAGTCTTTCAAGTTTACTATATATAGTATCATGTTATCTGAAAATAGTGAAAGTTTTACTTCTCTCTTACCAATTTGGACGCCTTTTATTTCCTTTTCTTGTTTAAGTGAATGCTCTACACAGGGTAACCTCAGCAGTGGAAGGTTTTAAAAACAAAATGAATAGATGAACTGTTCTATGGATATTAGGTAGCCTCTTTTATCAGCCATCCCTCTCATTGTCCAATGGGCTTCTGAACAAATTGGCCATGAGGCAGGAGAGAAAGTTATGCATGGATTCAGTAATATGGCACCAACCCCTGGGGTTATCAGTCAGCTAGGTGGTGGCAGGTTGATTTTATTGGACCTCTTCCATCATGGAAGGGGAGCATCTTGTTCTTACTAGAATAAACAAGTACTGTGGGGATCAGTTTGCCCTCCCAGCATATAGTGCTTCTGCCAACACTACCGTCGGTGGACTTACATAATGTTTTATCTACCACTGTTGCATGTCAGGCAGCATGGTCTGATGAAGAAACTCACTTCACAGCAAATGATGTGTGGCAGTGGGCCCATGGTCATGGAATTCACTAATCTTATTCTGTTCCTCACTATTTAGAAACTGGTGGCTTGATAGAATGGTGACATGTCCTTTGGAAGAATCCGTCATGGTGTCAGGTAGGTGGCAGCTAGGTAGGAGTGGCACAAGGGTCTCCAAGGGCTGGGCTGTATATGCTCTGAATCGGTGTCTAATATATGCAGCTATTTTTACCATAACCAGGATTTGGGATCCAGGGGTCAGAAGGTGGAAACAGAAGTTCCATATTCTTTCCTCTCATGGATATGTGACTTCCACAAGCCTGGCATTAATGGCAGCTTTCGCACATAACTAAGCTATTTGAATCCTCACATGACCCATACTGGGGAGAGCAGGAGGAGTAGGGTTGGGTCTCAGGGCCTCACCCTCACAGGTGAATGCAATTTTAGGTGCCAAGTTCAGGTCTGAGCTGGGATAAAATTTGTCTAAGTCTCTCACACCTGCTACCCCTCAATATGTACTAGAAACTGAGGCACCCAGAGCTGCATCAGCTTGTCTAAACTCACAGACACAGTTAGTAAGTGATGGAGCTGGGATTCTACTTACAATATGCCTTTTCTCAAAGCCAGAATTGGTGCAGACACATCTGTACTGTGAGGCCTTTCCTAGAGGAACAGGTGTAATTAACCAGTGCATTTCGCCAACTGGCTATGGTAACCATGCCAAAGTCATGTTTGATTCCAAGACATACTCATACTCTTGATACCAAGAGCATACATGCTCAACCAACTAAGCCACCCAGGTGCCCCTCATTTTTTTATTAAAAGTGCAGGAAAGCTTCAGGCATAGTTTCTTTCTTTAACAAGGGGGACATTATTATCCATAAAACAAAGTTTTTGTATAAAGGTTGAGCCCCGCTTTACTTCCCTTTTAATTCTATCCCTTGGAAAAGACTATAAAGCAGAACTAAGTACGTAAAAAGTAAATAAACAACATTGGAGAAGATGAGAGATAAAGTTACTGTGCTGCATTTCTGGAAATTGAGAGGCCAGTTAGGGATAAACATCAAGACATCAGTGTAAACTCGGCATTATCCATACATTTTCTTTTAAAAGTCTATTTATTTATTTTGAGAGAGAGAGAGAGAGAGAGAGAGAGAGAGAGAGAGAGAACATAGGAGCAGGGGTGGGACAGAAACAGAGAGAGAGAGAGAGAGAGAGAGAGAGAGAGAGAGAGAGAATCCCAAGCAGGCTCCATGCTCTCCTCTGCATTGAGCCCAATGTGAGGCTTCATCTCATGATTGTGAGATCATGACCTGAGCCAAAATCAAGAGTTGAATGCTCAACCGACTAAGCCACTCAGGCACCCCTCATTTTTTTATTAAAAATTTTTAACGTTTATTTATTTTTGAGAGACAGTGTGACAGAATGCGAGAGTGGGGAGGGGTAGAGAGAGAGAGGGAGACACAGAATTCCAAGCAGGCTCCAGGCTCTTGACCTGTCAGCACAGAGCCCAATGCGGGGCTCGAACTCACAAAATGTGAGATCATGACCTGAGCTGAAGTAGGACACTTAACCGACTGAGCTCCCCAGGTGCCCCAGGAGCCCCTCTTTTTAAAATATTTTCTAATCAAATGACTTAACAGATGTACAAAGGTTTCTGAACATAGGAGTTTACCCTAGTTATAGTTGAAATGGTGCAAAACTGGAAATAACTTAAATATACATCCATAAGTTTTGATTGAATGAAACAGACTAATTCTATGCATGGGTTAATATACCTTTAAAACTCTATGTATGCCTAGAAAGCTTCAGGCAACACTCAGTAAATAAACTTTTGCCCCTGTAGAGAAAAGTGTTAACATCAGAAAGAACACAAAACCCCCATGTGGTTTTTGGGTCAAGATATCTTACACAGGCCACTTGTGTTAGTCTAGAGCCTTCAGGAAGCTGATGTTAAAACAGAATTCAACATCCAAGAACTTTATTAGGGGAAACAACTGTGAGAGAAAGTGGGCATTCAGGGAAAGCTGGGAGAGCCTTCAGAACAAGATTCTGGGGGCGCCTGGGTGGCTCAGTCGGTTGAGCGGCCGACTTCGGCTCAGGTCACGATCTCACAGTCTGTGAGTTCGAGCCCCATGTCGGGCTCTGTGCTGATGGCTCATCAGAGCCTGGAGCCTGCTTTGGATTCTGTGTCTCCCTCTCTTTCTGCCCTTCCTGTGCTCATGCTCTGTCTCTATGTCTCTCAAAGATAAATAAATGTTAAGAAAAAAATAAGTAAACATTAAAAAAAATTAAAAAAAAAAAAGAAAAAGAACAAGATTCTGGTCTGAACTCCAGTGAAGAAGAGAGAAGGAATAAAGCCTGGGTGGAAGCGTCTTTGAGAAGTTCTTTTTTTTTTTAATGTTTATTATTTTTGAGAGAGAGAGAGAGAGAGTGAGAGAGAGCAAGAAGGGGAGGGGCAGAGAGAGAGGGAGATAGACAATCTGAAGCAGGCTCCAGGCTCTGAGCTGTCAGCACAGAGCCCGACACGGGGTTTGATCTCATGGACTGTGAGATAATGACCTGAGCTGAAGTCGGATGCCCAACTGACTGAGCCACCAAGGCGCCCCTCAAGAAACAGACTCTTAACTATAGTGAACGAACTGATGGTAACCAAAGGTGTGGAGATGAGTGAAACAGGTGACAAGAATTAAAGAGTACATTTATCATGATGAGCACTGAGTAATGTATAGAATTGATGAATCACTATACTGTACACCTGAAACAAATAGAACACTGGTAACTATACTGGAATTTTAAAAAAAGATTTATTGAGTTATAAAAGATATTTGAAAATTGCATTTATTTAATGTATACATTTAGAAGAGTTTGTGCATGTGCATACACACATGTTATCATCACCATGACAAAGATAGTAAACATATTCATCACATCCAAAAATTTTATTGTGTTCTCATGTGTGTGTGTGTGTGTGTGTGTGTGTGTGTGTGAGAGAGAGAGAGTATTTTGGATAAAACCTTTAACATGAGGTCTACTCTCTGAATATAATTTATTTTACTTAATATTTATACATTTTATTATTATTATTCTGAGAGAGAGAGAGAGAGAGAGCATGTGCATGCAAATGAGGAGTGGGGCAGAGGGGCAGAGCGAGAGACAGAGAGAATCTTAAACAGGCTCCATAGCAAGAGTTGGGACACTCAACCGACTGAGCAGCCCAGGCGACCCTGAACATATTTTAAAGTACACAATACTGCGTTGTTAACTATACATGCTTTGTTGCACAGATGATCCTTAGAACTTACTCATCTTGCCTAATGGAAAATTTATATATATTAAAAAACAATTTCCCATTTCAACCTTTCCTTAGCCTCTGGTAACCATCATTCTATTTTCTGCCTCTACGAATTTGGCTATTTTCAACAGTTTATACAAGTGGAATCATGTGGTATTTGTCCTTCTGTGATTGGTTTATTTCACTTAGCATTATGTCCTCAGGTTCATTCATGTTGTCACAAATGGCAGGATTTCCTTCTTTTTTAAAGACTGGATAATATCTCATTGTATGTATACATCACATTAAAAAAATTTTAATGTTAATTTATTTTTGAGAGAGGGATAGAGTGCAAGTGGGGGAGGGGCAGAGAGAGAGGGAGACACAGAATCTGAAGCAGGTTCCAGGGTCTGAGCTGTCGGCACGGAGCCTGATGTGGGGCTGGAACTCACAAGCTGTGAGATCATGACCTGAGCCAAAGTCAGATGCTTAACCAACTGAGCCATCCAGGCACCCATAACTTGTGTTATTATTAAAGAAGTCAATAAATGGAGCTATTGTCATAATGCTACACAGCTCTGGGTCGGTGGGCCATTCATGATCATAAAGCACAGGTCAAAATTATCTAGGCAAATTAATAAACCATGACTTTTAACTTTTTGTCTATAGATTAATCACAGCATAGAAACTGGAGCAGATGGATTTCAGAGTGACAAAATCATTAGAGGTATTTTGCAGGGAAGATGGTTGCCTCACAAAGTTAGAAGGGATAAGAACCTGGATCTGTCCCTTTGGTTACTGCCCTTCAGGTAGGGTCATAATATAGAAAAGAGATGGAATCAAGAAACAGCTGAACATGGGAAAAGTCTAGCCCTGCATTACTTACAGCCAAGGTATTTTGACTTGGCACTCTGCACATGCCGTAAAAAGTTGAGTTCACTATTGATGCAATGACTGGGAAGGCCACACAGCAGTGTTTTAAGAAGAACAAATTAAAATAGTGAAATGATGTACATTTTTGTAGTTAAAAGTAAACATATTTTCCTCTGATTTAGTAAGGACTGCATTTTTCAAGAACACTGATTAAATCCTGAAGAAAAATATGACTGCATGAAGCTGCATACTATAATCTCTTCACATTTTCAGCCAATTTTTAGAAAGCTGTGAGATTCTCTTCTAATGTTTTCTTTCGTCCTGCATATGTCATAATGCATAATGCACACATACAGCTCCTGCCCCCATCGGCTTTCTTGAAACTTCCCTTTACCTTCATCCTTGAACCACAGGTGCTTCTTTAACTTCGTTCTCTTGATCAGGTATAATATCCTGATTCTTAGTTCATGGCTCCTCTTATCTGAGGTTGCTCATCAACGGGCTGCTGGGCCTAGGTGTGTGTGTGTGTGTGTGTGTGTGTGTGTGTAGATATAAAGTTTTGTTGTTACTACATGCCAACAAAACAAATACACATTCTACATTTAAACTTTTTAAATGTTTATTTATTTTTGAGAGAGAGGGAGAGAAAGAGAGAGAGAGAGAGAACGAGCATTAGTGGGGTGCGGAGCAGAGAGAGAGGGAGACACAGAATATGAAACAGGCTCCAGGCTCCGAGCTGTCAGCACAGACAACTGACCCCTACTCCTCTGACATGAGGCTTGAACCCACAAACCATGAGATTATGACCTGAGCCAAAGTCGGACTCTCAACCGACTGAGCCACCCAGGTACCCCTACATTCTACATTGATCTCACCGTTAGCGAGATCGAGCCCTGCACTGTGCTGACAGTGCAGAGACTGCTTGGGATTTTCTCTCTCTCTCTTGGCCCCTATCCCCCAAATAAATAATTTTTTTTAAAGTAGAATACTGGTATTTCGAAACTGTATTTAAGAGGATAGATATGCCACTACCATGGCTAAATGTTTTTTTTTGTTGTTGTTGTTTTGTTTTTTTTTTTTACTTTGAAAATACTTCCAAAATCAACACAGGGTAAGTATAAGTGTATAATGCTATGGGGTCACACTAAACACAGGGATTTGAAAGACCATTTAAGCTAGCCAAGCTGACAGTAAGATAACCTTAAACACAGGTAAAAGGTGAGGATTGGTTTCACATTTGGATTTCTCATGATGAAGACATTTGGGGAAAAAACGCTAAAAATTTAAACTTGAGTCACTATTTCTTTTGTCATACCCCCCATTTACTAGGCTCATTCTTCTTCCCTAAGTAATGTTTTGTTGGAACGCAGAAATCACAATCTTCTGCGTATTGCCTATGGCTGTCTTCGCATTGCAAGGGCTCAGGTGTCTAGTTTGGATACAGACCAGTGGGCCCGCTCTTCCCCTGACACCCTACACAGTGTGATACAAATCTTGGGGACGTAGTTACAACCCCACAGAGTTCCCCGTTTCCAGACTTTTTCTGTACCACCTGGCCTGCTTCCCACCCAGGGTCCCACTGAGGATTCTGGCCTCTGCACTCTCTCTGCTGACAGTTCCAGGTGTTTCCAGGACTCAGATACCTCAAATAACACCAAAACTCACCGTGTCTTGATCTGACCCCTACTCCTCTGCAGCCCACCATCCTCCCCTGTCCCTGCCCCTGCCCCACCACAGTGATAAGGGCCTTGGTGGCTGTGATGCCTGTGAGGAGAAGGACTAAGGTCTTGAGGATCCTCTTCCTTGGAGGCCACAGACCATGCTACTCTGACCAGCCTGAGGCCTGCAGGCTCCCTCCTCATACTCACTCACACATAATCTCCTGGAAGTACTTATCTGTGGAGCTACCAATTGAGTCTTTGGTTTGGTCTACACGGAAGGAACATGACCATCTCTGCCTCAGCTCTGCTCAGAAAACTAGAGCAGCAAGGCACATATCCTGCAAAGGGATGTGCACAGCAATGGGCATGAGCAGCAGTGGCCATGGCTCGACAGGCATGCACGATGACTTAGGCGTGTACAGTGTTTTCCTCTGGTACTGTCCAGACCAGAAAACACCCGGTTTCCTGAGGGTAAGAAAGGGGGTTTAAAGAGTGCTTTTTCCTCCCACTCAATGTTTCCCATGCATCCAGAAACTTTGGGGACAGACAGCCCCATGTTATGCTTACGGGAGAAGGTATCTCAGAAAGATGGCTTTGACAGGGGTGCCTGGGTGGCTCAGTTGGTTGAGCGTGGGACTTTGGCTCAGGTCATGATCTCACGGTTCGTGAGCTCAAGCCCCACATGGGGCTTGCTGCTGTCAGCACTTTGGATCCTCTGTTTCCGTCTCTCTGCCCCTCCCCTGCTCCTGCTCTCTCTCTCAAAAAAAAAAAAACATTAAAAGAAATATCATTAATTTCCTTAAAAAAAAAAGATGGCTGTGACAGAAATAGATATTAAGGAATTTAATACCTACTTCATACATGCTTTGATTAATTATTTCCTTCTCTGCTTCTGGGTTTTCTGTTAGGCTTGCAATGAATTTGCTTCCTTACAATAAATACATTCACACCTGTTAACTTTTTTGCTTGCATTTCTGTACACTTAAACCTCTGGTTTGGTAACTGATTTCTCTGTGTGTACTTGTGGTCATTCAGTCAGCGAATGGTTCAGAAATATCCCTATATATTGATCTTAAGATTTAGGCCTAGTCCACTGTCCCATGGTGTACAGCAGTGGTGACTATGTTCTGCATATACTGTTATCCCCAAATAGCCAAATGACCTGTAAGGAGAGCTGACTTTGTTGCATGACACTCTCAGGGAGATCATTTCCTGGACAGAGCCTTAGTGGAATCTCAAAGGTGGCAGGCAGGAGAGACACTCACACAGGTTTTGAAGACAAGTGTAAAGCAGGTCTTACAGTATAGGAGGAGGGTATGATTAGCATCGAGTAGGAATTGCGCTAGAATGGTTTGGGTTTGGTAGACATATTAAGTCAAGAATTTTAAGATAAACAGTTAAGCATCTCATGGGTTTGAAAAATGTCATTTGGGAATTTTTATTGAAGAGTTGATGGGACTTTAAGGTAATTCCTAGGATAAATGAGTAAGTTATTTGCAACCTTTATCTTTTTAGGCAACGGTTTCCTGGATTAGCGTAGTTATGCTGATGAAGTCAGTGGAATATAAACTCTTGTTAGTGTAGTTAGTAAATTGTGCACAGGTTTCCATTCCTACATATTTTTTAAAGAAGTTTTAATTTAATATTTTTTAACTTTTGATTTAAATTGCAGTTAGTTAACATGTAGTGTAATATTAGCTTCAGGTGTACAATTTAGCGATTTAACACTTCCATACAACTCCCAGTGCTCATCACAACAAGTGTACTCCTTAATCCCCATCAGTTATTTTATTTAATTCCTTCTGCTCTAATCTTTATTGTTTTATTCTTTTCTTTGTTCTTCTTTTTCTAGCTCCTTTAGCTGTAAAGTTAGATTGTGCAAGGTTTTTTTGTTTGTTTTGTTTTGTTTTGTTTTCGCTTCTTAAGGTCTGTATAGATATAAATTTTACTCTTAGAATCGCTTTCGCTGCATCCCAATTATTTTGGACCATTATGTTTTCATTTTCATTTGTATCCACATAACTTTTGATTTCTCGATTGACCCGTTAGTTGTTTAGTAGTATGTTATTTAACCTCTCTGTATTCGTGGTGTTTCCAGATCTTTTTTCTTCTGGTTGATTTCTAGTTTCATAGCACTGTGGTTAGAAAACATGGATGATATACCTTAATCTTCTCGTATTTGTTGAGACTTGTTTCATGGCCTAATTACATGATCTATTCTGGAGATGTTCCAGGTGCACTTGAAAAGAATGTATATTCTGCTGTTTTAGGGTGTACTGTTTTAAATATATCTGTTAAATCCATCTGGTCCAATGTTTCACTCAAAGCCACTGTTTCCGTGTTGGGTTTCTGTTTGGATAACCTGTCCATTGATGCAAGTGGGGTGTTAAAGTCCTCTACTATTATTGTATCACTATTGATTTGTTCCTTTATATTTGTTATTAACTGTTTTACACATGGATGCTCTCATGTTGGGTTCATATTTACGATTGTTACATCTTCTTATTGGATTGCCCCCCTTTTGATTATACAGTGTCCTTTTTTGTCTCTTGTTACAGTGTTTAAAGTCTTTTACCCAGGGGCGCCTGGGTGGCTTAGTTGGTTAAATGTCCAAATCCGTGAGTTCGAGCCCTGCGTCAGGCTCTGTGCTGACAACTCAGCCTGGAGCCTGCTTCGGATTCTGTGTCGCCCTCTCTCTCTGCCCCTCTCCCACTCATGCTCTGTCTCTCTCTGTCTCTCAAAAATGAATAAACGTTAAGAAAAAAATAAAGTCTTTTTTTCCGATACAAGTATCGCCACCCCAGGTTTCTTTGCACACCCATTTGCATGACAAATGTTTCTCCATCCCCTCACTTTCAATCTGCAAATGGCTTTCAGTCTGAAATGAGTCTCTAGTAGGCAACCTATAGATGGGTCTCAATTTTTTTAATTTGCTGTCACCCTATGTCTTTTAATCGGAGCATTTAGTCCATTTACATTCAAAGTAATTATTAATAGAGGGGTGTCTGGGTGGCTGAGTCGGTTAAGCATCTGACTCTTGATTTAGGCTCAGGTCATGATGTCATGGTTCATGAGTTTGAGCCCTGAATCAGCCTCCATGGTGACAGTGTGCTCTCTCCCTCTCTCTTTGACCCTCCCTTGCTCTCACTCTCTCTCTCAAAATAAATAAACTTATAAAAAACAAAATAATTATTAATAGGTATGTATTTATGGCCGTTTCGCTACTTGCTTTGTGGTTGTTTTTGTAGTTTTTCTCTGATCTTTTATTCTCTTGCTCTCTTTCATGGTTTGCTGGCTTTCCTCAGTGATATACTTGAATTTCTTTTTATTCTTTATATATCTATTACCAGTTTTTGATTTGTTGTTATCATTTGGTTTACATATAACATCTTCTGTATATAGCAGTCTATATTAAGTTGATGGCCACTTGTGGTTGAATCAATTGTTTACTCCTCTCCTCTTTATGTTTTAGGTATGTGGTGTCATGTTTTATATCCTTTTATTTTGTGAATCTCTTGGCTGATTTTTACAGATATACTTATTTTTGCTGCTTTTGGGCTTCCTGATTCCTATACTCTTACTTATGGTCTTTCCTTTCCAGTCAGAATCCCCTTTAACTTTGGTTGTAGTACTTTCTTAGTGGTCATAAATACTCCTTTATTTTTTGTTTGTCTGGGAGACTCTTTATCTCTCATTCTCTGCTGAATGATAGCCTTGCTGGATAGAGTATTCTTGGCTGCAGGTTTTTCTGTTTCAGCACTTTGGATATATCACGGCACTCTCTTTCAGCCTGCAAAATTTCTGCTGAAAACTCCACTGATGGCCTTATGAGGTTTCCCTCATATATAGGTGTCTTCTTTTCTCTTGGCAATTAAAATTTTTTTCATCACTACTTTTTGCCATTTTAATTACTAAAATGTGTCTTGGTATGGACTTCCTCGGGTTGATTTTGTTGGAGGACTCTGTGCCTCCTGGATTTGGTTGTCTGTTTCCTTCCCCAGATGAGGGAAGTTTTCAGCTATTATTTCTTCAAATAAATTTTCTGCCCCCTTTTCTCTCTCTTATTTTTCTGAGATTTCCATAATGAAAATATTATTATGCTTGATGGAGTCACAGAGTTTCCTAAGTCTATTCTCACTTTGCATAAATGTTTCCTCTACCTCCTCAGCTTGATCACTTTCCATTACTCTGTCTTCCAGGTTGGTAATTTGTTCCTCTGCTTCCTCTAGCATGCTATTTATTCCTTCAATTGTATTTTTAATTTCATTAATTTTGTTCTTTATCTGTGCTTGGTTCTTTTTTATCTATTTGTTAAGAGTCTCACCGAGGTCCTCCACTCTTTCCTCAAGTTCAACGAGTATGGTTATGATCATAACTTTAAATTCTTTATCAGGTATATTACTTATATCTGTTTCACTTAGGTCTCTTGCTGTGGTTTTGTCCTGTTCTTTCATTTGGGACATATTCCTCTCTCTCCTCGTTTTGAATAACTCTCTGTGTCTGTTTCTGTGCATTAGGAAAGTCAGGTAGACTTCCTGCTCTTGAACGCAATGGGTGGGGCAGGCACTTTTTACAAGGTGGTACTGGTACTCTTCCACAGAGAACTTGCAGTCACTTCCGAGACCAGGGCTAGCCATGGCCACTTAGTAAAGTGCACGTGGGTGGGGACACAGTGCCCACAGGCTGTGTGCTGGTCTCTTCCACAGGGGACATGCAGCAGCTGTTGTGGAGACAGGGGCTAGCCAGGGACACTTTGAAAGTGCATGTGGGCAGCAGATGCAGCTTTAACAAGGTGTTCAGGCCCTTCCTAGGAAGTGACCGGCTACTATAGCCAGGCCTGAGGCCCCACAAAATGTACAGGTCGGGAGACATGGTATTGTTGAGGTTTATGTCCTTTTTCTGGGGGAGGGGCCTGGCAACGCTGGGACTGAGGCAAGCATGACTGGAAATGGTGGATCTGCTGGAAGGATGGGGGGAGGGCCTTTGTGTTAGCAAGTTAGGTAGCCAGCGTCAGCTCTGTAATGGTTTCTGGAGGTGGCTATGTGTTTATGCTGAGGGGTGGGGGGAGAGAAATGGTGCCTGCCAGCTTTGTTACTGGAGGGGTCTCCCGGTGAGTCCTGCCTCTCCAGGGCCAACCCTGAGATAAGCAAATAATTCTCCCTCTTGTATGTCCCAGGTGTTTTTTGAACTGTTGCTTCTACAGTGGCTCTCCACATGCTCTTTGCCATGCTGTCTCTTTAAAGGCAAGGACTCAGCCTCCTAACACCCTTTGGGTTCTCCCAGAGCCTAGCCTGCTAATTTTTAAAATTACAGGCTTAACTCCCACTGGTTGTAAGAACTCATGAATTTTGGCCCCTCTCACTTTCAAAGCCAAGTGTTATGGGGATCTATCTTCCCTTTGTCGGCTCCCCAATATGAGAGTCTGTTTCTCACCCTTCTCTGCACCCAAGGCTTCCGCCCTTCAGTGGCCAGACCCATAGTGTTTAGCTCCCCACCGCATCACTGCCCTTTATACCCTCTTTTATACGATCTCATCTTTATTTGTAGAGTCTGTTCTGCCAGTCTTTGGGTCATTATCTGGGTTATTTACACTGATGTATTATCTAGTTGTATCCATGGACAAGGTGAGCTTAGGGTCCTCCTACTTGCCATCTTCCTAACCTCTTTAAATTCTTAATTTTGTTAAGGACAATTCATCAAACTTTTATTTTATAGGTAGGGCTTTTTATATCTTCTTTAAAAATCTTTGTATGTCTAAAGTCAGGAAGATATAATCTTATGTTTTCTTCTAAATATGTTACTGATTTGGTTTTCAAATTTAGTCTGATAAACCATTTTATCATTTTATTTTTTTAAGTAAGCTCTATACCCAACGTGGGGCTTGATCTCAAGCTCCAGAGATTAATAGTCTCATGCTGTGCCGTGCCGACTAAGCCAGCCAGGTGCCGCCCCAAACCATTTTATTTTTATTTATTTTTAATTTTTTAAGTATTTGTTTATTTATTTATTTTTTTTGTGAGAGAGAGAGAGAGTGACACAGAGTGCGAGTGGGGGAGGGGCAGAGAGAGAGGGAGATATAGAATCCAAAGCAGGCTCCAGGCTCTGCACTGTCAGCACAGAGCCCGATATGAGGCTTGAACCCAGTAACCGTGAGATCATGACCCAAGCTGAAGGCCGATGCTTAGCTGACTGAGCCACGTAGGCACCCTGCCCCAAACCATTTTAAATTAATGTCTTGTATGTCGTAAGGTAGTGATCAAAGTTCATTTTTCCCCACAGGGAAATAATCTTGCCCCATTGAATTGCAGTGGAATATATATCTATACTGCTTAACCTGGAAGTTTTTCTGGACTTTCTATTCTCTTCCACTACTCTATTTGTCTGTTTTTATGCGGAAACAGAATCATCTGAATTAGTACAGACTTCTAGTGATGCTTCATAAGTGATACGTATGTAATATAAATAACTTTGTTCTTCAAGTTTGCGTTTGCTATTCATTGCATTCACATATCAGTTGTAGCAGAAGTATGTCAATATCTATACCAAAAACCCTACATTGTTTTGGGTCAATTGCAGATTAGTTAGTTCTATATCTAAATGTACATGTACCTATAAACACTTAGAGTATTGCCAGGTTCAAACAAAGCAAACAAACTATTTTATTTCTTTCAAACATTCACCTGAATTACATAAGGAAAGTAGGCTATGAAATTCTAAATGTCTAAACTTTTGTTTTTGTTTTTTTATATTGTCCCCTCGAATTGTGGTATAAACCATATAGGATTAATTTAACTCCCATACTCTCTGATGCAGTCACAAAGCTGGAATCCAGTCCCTGTTAACTGGTATGTCTTGAAGTAATTTTAATGTGTGAAAATATCATGGATCTTACTGAGTCACATCACTGAAGACTGTGTAGGAAAGGAGATAGCTCCAGAGCTAAAGTTGTTTTCCCGTTAGCAGAATGCTGTGTTCTATGGTTGGGTACTGTCAGAAAATTTCTACACGAATGAAGTTGAGAAATTATCTAATTTCATATCATGAAAATCCAAACCGCATACCTAATCTCTGTTATAATTTGGGGAGAAGTACAAACAACATGAGTCTGCTTTTAATTTCCTACAGCAGGCATGAGAGTGTTGTTCATACTAAACATAGAAGAGGCACCTGAGAGTGAAGAACATATCATGGAGTGCCTAAGCCAGTGGTAGCTGAACAACATGCAGATGCTTACACTCCAGGCAGGATACTCTGCTTCCCATTGCTACCCAGATGGAAAGGTTGGTCCATCCAATGGCAGGCTGCTCCTCATGCCATCTGATTATGGTATCCCAAAGAGTAATGCAAATGTTTCAAAACCTCTTTCCTACACCTCTACTCTAAATCTACATGTGTAGTGTCCCTTGACAAAATATGAGCCAGACAATACTGAATAAAATATCTGACTTTGAATGATAGGGTTATTTATATACACAGGTATTTGGTGCTTACAATTGAGGCAACACATTAGAAATTTTTTTTTCATAGGGCAGATTAATACTCAATTTTAACGAAGCATAAAATATTTTTCTATACTTGCTTCGTGGTAAGTATGTTCTACCAAAACAGATCAGTGTGAAGCCCACAAGCTCTATTCACACATCCTTTACAACACATTCCTTCAATTCGAACCCTTAGATGTGGATCTCATCTTATCATTAACTTCAGAATTCCAAAACACACATGCATTTCATCAGACACAGTGCTTTTTCTTGTGGCCAATCCATAAAACAGAACAAAAGCACTTTGCAACCAGCAATACATTCACACTGCATGGGTCCTTTATACCTTAATGGCAATACATAAAAGGAAGAGAGATCCCAGGAGGGAAAAAGCAAGTTGCATCATGAAAACCAAACAATGGCAAATTAAAAGCCATTGTTTAACCATCTTCCCAGCCTCAGAGTAGTTGCTCTCAGCATGCCCCAGAATCACCCTAAAATCACTGAAATATTGTTTCTTTCTAATATGACTTTTTGCCAGACATTGGATCTTGCTTCTCCTACTGACCATCCCTAATTGTTTGGCTCCCAAAAAGTTCCACCCAAGAACTTGGATAAAAATAAATATTCACACATATGAATCAATTCTGATCTCATCACATGAAGATGAGTTCGGTTTATTTCAATTAATGTTTTAAGAGCCTCTGAGGAATTGTTTTTGATTTTCTTCTCCCTCTCTTGATGGCACTTCTTTCTTTTCTACTTCCGTGGAAGCTTTTCTGATGGACAGCGGGACTCTGTGGTATCAGAGTTGATGTTCAAGTGGCTAAAGCCTTCTACTAGCATTTTCCAAGATGATGCATTTTGCCCTTTAGAGTTTTCGGAAATAGCTTCCCTTTGAATGTTGCAGTAATGACATTTACACTTATTCTGATTTTTATCATGTGAGGAATAGATCTTTCCTTCCCTTTCAACCCGATAAGGTGCCATGTGATTGTAACTTTTCTGTCTCATGTTCTCCATGAATGTCTTTTTCCTCTGAGGGAATGCTGACTTCTCCCACTGCTTCTCTTGTTGACTCGTTTCATCTCTGTACTGCTGTTGGATCATTTCCTCTGGTAGAGGGGTGAGGTAGTTGCTATTAAAACTGGGGCTAAAAGTTAATACGATTCAGGTTTTGCACTTTGGAGAAAGATGATTGGGAAGTTGATGTAACTTCCTGGGATATTTCTTTAGGTGGAATCAGTGATGAATCAGAATTAAAGGGTGGGGTAACTCTACGTGGAGGATCCATGGACGTATAGTCTCAGCTCCAAGCTACCTTTGGATCTCAGGACTGGACAGGAAATTGAAGCCCAAGGTTCTCAGTTTCCTTGAAATTAATAAGAAAAGGGACTGCAGCCAAAAGTTGTCAAACTGCAAAAAATGGCAGAAGGAGAAGAAAGAACAGGGAGGGTCATAACAAATTAGGTTGTTTTTTTTTTTCTAATGCAGAGAAATATCCTTATTTTCTAAATGGGAATGAAACCAATAATAATGAAGCATATTAATGATTAAACATACCACCAGTTTTGCAATTATTATCCTGTGTTTTGGAGAATTTCGTATTATTAGTCATAATGAGCAAACCCAGCATCCAGGTCTTAGTTTTTTACTTTATACCATTTTCTAATAAATGAAACCAGGGCTCCTAAGAGAAAGTGTTGGTTCTAGAAGACTAAGGAAAGAAATGTCAAATATAATATGGAATCCTTAAAAGTCTTAAGAACTGTTACAGACAGATGCCTATACAAATAATCCATCAGTACCGACCTAAGAATTTAGAGAATGTTCTTCTAATCAGTGATATTATAAGAGTAATTAATTCAATAAATATTCAGTAAAGCTCACTATGTTTCATGTAGTATCTTGAGTCAGCATCCCACATTCTGTTTCAGCCAAATTTGATCCTTTTTTTATACATCACACGCCTGTGCTCTAATTTCCACAATCTCATACTTGCTCTTGTGTACAACCTCGTACATCCTTTGTCAGGAATGATTTTCCTCCATCTTAATATGCCTGATTGCTAGTTCCCTTCACTCCCAGGAGGCTTTCTCTGACCCTCTGAAATTAGGTCATTTCCTGCTATGTGCAGACAAGTCCATACAATTATCTTCTCTCTAATAGAAAACACTTATCACAGTTCCTTGTCAGTGCTTGAATGTCTCCCAACAGACTAGGAGCTCTTTGAGGTCAGAAGCCATGTTCTCTTTCCCTCTCTTGAATCCTAGATCCTAACATAATCTGGGATGATGTTTTATATATCCAATGTCATAGTTAAATACCAGATGTTAGGAGGGAGAAATAATCAAATATAAAACCATACGTCAAATCCTGTTCATCCAACAAAGATTAAATCTGAAATAGAAGAGTGTAGCTATTAAATTTATTTTTTAATAGATGGAGTATTATAGAAATTCATTGAAAAACTACAAATATATCAAGATTTTATGCAAGTTCAAAATGAGATGAATGGAAATACAGTCTGAGAGCTCTGCTTTGGGGGGAAAGGTTTCCTTACTCAGAATAGCATACAGACAGTAAGGGTCAAACCCTCGTTTTCCATTGAATGCTGATATGTCTGGATATGGTGCCTGGAACTGTGACTACAATTTTTGTACCACAAGGGGATCTGGGCTTAGGAGAAGCCCATCCAGTGAGAACAGAAGCTCAAAAATATGGAGTTTGTTACTTTATGGCATCATTGACTTATGAAGTTAATCACGTCTATAACGACTCTGCCCATGGACTTTTGTTTCTCTGACATAATTTTTTTATCACAAGTTAAACTAATTTAATTATGTTTTCTACTATGTCAAGAGTGAATCTTAACTAAGTTATTCTAGTTCTGTCTAGTGGTTCATTTCTGGTGCCTGTTTGTCACCAGGGAGACAGTTAAGTCCTCTGCTGACTGCTGGGAACCTTCCCAGTGACTTCGACAAACCTCATCCATGACCTTTGGATTCCCAACAGGTTCCTTAAGCCCACTCAAGGTATGGCAGTTTCTACAATGTTCATTTAAAGGTGGGGACCTGAGGCGCCTGGTGGCTCTGTCGGTTAAGCGGCCGACTTCAGCTCAGGTCACGATCTCACGGTCTGTGAGTTCGAGCCTCGCGTCGGGCTCTGTGCTGACAGCTCAGAGCCTGGAGCCTGCTTCCGATTCTGTGTCTCCCTCTCTCTCTGCCCTTCCCCTGCTCATGCGCTGTCTCTCTCTCTCTCTCTCAAAATAAATAAATGCCAAAAAAAATTAAAAAAAAAAAAATAAATAAATAAATAAAGGTGGGGGACCTGAATGATGGTACAATAGGCTACAGCATAAACTATGGTCCTAGCCCCACACTTTTACAATATATTATTTTACCTCTACTTAACAGCTCACCCAAAGATGAAATAAACTGAGCATTTTAGATAGGTAAACTAAGAGAAAAGCATAGAAATGGCACCAACTCCATTGACCTCCTGCACATTGGTAGTGCACCGGCAAACTGGCTCTGGTAGGGGGAGGGGAGAATGCATCAGTCTGTAACATATATTGGGTAATTTCTGTCATGTAAACCCTCCTGCCTTTGCTGATTTCAAGCTGCTGACAATCTAACAACTGGTTTGTAAAATCCCTAGATGTTTTTGTACCAGCCCGTGTGAATTGGAATGATCTTACCCCTGCAATCACTGAGTGCTATGAAACTAAAGGAGATTGTCGGGAGTCTTGGCATCTTTCTCCTCCTCACTCATGTGTGACTTTCCCAAGCCTGGCATTAATGGCATCTTTTAGGCCATAACTAGGCTGTTTGCATGCTCGTACGTTTCCTTCTAGGGAGAGCAGGAGGAGAAGGATTGGGTCTCAAGGCCTCATCCTCACAGGTGAATGGAACCTCAGGCGCTATGTTCAAGTCTCTGACCAGGACTCAAAACTTGCCTATGCCTCTCACACTTCCTGCCCCTCAATTATGTACCAGAAACTGAGGCACCCAGAGGCGCAGCAGCTTGCCTATGGGCACAGACAGAGTTACTAAGTGATGGAACTGGAATTCTGCTTCGGATATGCATTTCCTCAAAGCCGGAGTCAGTGCAGGCACATCTGTGCTGTTGAGGTGTTTCCTAGGGGGACAGGCACAATAAATCCAAACGTTTATCCCCATGGTTGTGGGAACCATGACAAAGTCACGTTCGATTCAAGACATACTCACTCCCTAAAGTCTGAAGTGCAGGAAAGCATCAGTTAAAAGGAGACATTATTATCCATAGAACAAGATTGTTGTATAAACTCTGAGACCTGCTTTACTTTCTTTTAATCTCATCCTTCAAAAATGCTACTCAGCAGAAGTAAGTAAGTAAATATATAACGTTGGAAAGAATGAGAGATAACACTTACCTTCATACATTCTTGGTGAGACTGGGAGGCAGGCTAGGGATATGCATCAAGATTTTAAATGTTAACTCCATAGGATCCATACATTTTCTTTTTTAAAATGTCTTCTAGTCAAATGATCAGATTGATATACAAACCTTTCTGAACAAAGATATTTACCCTAGCTATATTTGAAAAGGTGCAGAACTGGAAAGAACTTAAATATACTCCGTACAGGTTTGATTGAATAAAATAGACTAGTTCCATGCATGGGGTAATATGAATTTAAAACTTAAGGTTTCAGGCCACACTCAGTAAATAAGAGGTAGCCTCTGTAGAGAAAATATTATCATCACAGAGAACATATCCCTCTTGTGGATCAGAGTGTCTTACTTTTGCATTAGTTCAGAACCTTGGAGGAGCTGATGCTAAAACGGAATTCAAAGTGCCAAAAATTTATTAGGGGAAACATCTGTGAGAGAAAACATGAATTCAGGGGAAGCTAGAAGTTATTTATTCTTTAGAAAGTTATTCTGGCCTGAACTCCAGTGAAGTACAGAGAAGGAATAAAGTTGGGTGAAAGCATCTTTGACTACATAGCAGTTTTTTTTTTATGTTTATTTATTAATATTTGAAAGAGCGGGAAAGAAAGGGAGAGCGAGCGTGCACAGTGGGGGAGGGCCAGAGAGAGAGGCAGACAGACAGATAGACAGACAAAATCTGAAGCAGGCTCCAGGCCCTGAGCTGTCAGCACAGAGCCCAACACGGGGCTTGAACTCACAAGCTGGCAAGCTCATGACCTGAGCCAAAGTTGGATGCTTAACCAACTGAGCCACTCAAGTGCCTTGGCACATCAGTTCTAAGTAGAGTTTGCAAAGTCACTGGGGGGTCCTTGTGTCAAAATTGGCCATCTACTGTATTTCTACCCAAAATGGCAGAATTAACTTTCATCTCCCACTTGTAACAATGAAAAAACAGACCACATATATAAAACACTTGTTGGCAAAATCCTCGTATATCAGGTAATGTGAAGGATAGTGATCTTTGAGAGAGAAGAACCAAAAGAGGTGTGAACAGTGGCTTAGAGGAGGTTTTCAGGCTACAGCACACGGGTAGGTGGGGGACCCAGATAGAGCCAATGGACTTTCTGAGTTGAGAAGAGAAAACTGAGTTTCTGAGAAATCAAGGCAAATGGTGTTCAAAAGATACCAGAGAGGTGAAAGCTGCAATGAAAGAAGAGCCCTAGGCGTCAAAGGGTCTCCCTCACGTATTCAGCACATGCATGTGATGCCAGGGAAAGTGCCATCCGAAAAGATTAGAAGGAACAGTGCCTAGTACTTTGAGTAGGTGGTACTTGTACCTGTTAAATCAGTCAGACTGGAAAACCTAGAGATACGTGAGTAATTAGGTTCGTACTCAGAAGAGTCTTTTGTCAGTAGTGGGGAGTAAGTATCCCCAGAGCTTACTGCTGCTCTAGTTCCACCAAATAGTATTAAAACATAAGTAATAGATGAATGAATGAACGAATAAATAAGTGAATACACGAAAAATATTGGAGAAGTTGAGGGATAAGCATTACTTTCATACACTGCTGGTGTGACTGGAGGGCAGGTTAGGAATATATGTCAAGATTTAAATGTAAAATCTGTAGGATCATAAGAGGGTCCCCCATCAACACTCAGATGTAAGGTAATTTCTGAGGACAGAGAAAGAACTGCGTGCAAGGATTAGAGAAGACAGTATCTAGTACTTTCACAGAGATGAGAAAAGTACCTGTTCCCAACGGCCAGGCTGGAAAACCTCAGGATTTATGGGATGTGAGGTAGAGTACTCAGAAGGATCATTTCTTGGTCATGGAGAATAATTAGCCATCTACAGCTCCATCTATGGCTCCAGTTCTACCAAATCCTAAATGGAAGACCCAAAAGAGTCAAAGTGTTTCCAGGTAAGTTAAATTGCATACTAGAAAAGGCACGAGAATAATTTTAGCATCATAGTAATATCCATCATTCGATAAGGTAACATCCATAATCAGGCACCCAATCAAAACTTAGCAGGCATGCAATTAAGCGGGAAAATTCAACTCATAATGGGATGATACATGAATCAATGGAGAATAGCCCAGAACTGACACAGAAGTTAGAAATAGAAATAGAAATAGAAAGGACAGTAAAACAGTTATGAAAACTATATTCCACATGTTTAAAAAGTTAAGAGCACTGAGTAATATTTAGAATAGTTGAATCACCATATTGTGCATCTGAAACTAATATAACACTGTATGTTATCCTCACTGAATTAAAATTTTAAAAATTAAATTAAAAAAAGTCAACACATGTAAAATACCAAAAAACCCACAAACGAACTATAGATGAAATGTGCAATGTGAGAGATAAAAAATATACTGGGTGTGATTAAAGGCACATTAGGTGTTGCAGAAAAAAATACTGAAATTTAAAGATAGCAATATAAATTATCCAAAATTAAATAGAGAAAAAGAAATGTCTTTATAAATTCACAGAGCATCAGTGAGCTGTGGGAGACCTTCCAGCAGCCCTCATAAATGCGTAACTGGAGTCCCTGAAGGAGTGGACAAAGAGGTGGGCACAGATAAAACATTTGAAGAAATAATGCCCCCCGTTTTCCCATATTGATGAAAACCATAATCCCACAAATGCAAGAAACTCAATAGAGCACAAGCACAAGTAACACGAAGGAAACTATACTAAGGCACATGATAATCAAGTCGCTCAAGACCAGTGATGAAGAGAAAATCTTCAAGCAACCAAAAAGGTAAGACATGTTAATTACCCAGAGGGATTTTTCCTGATAAACAACCCAAGTAATGACAGTGTAGCGATATTTTTAAAGTACTAAAGCAAAAAGAAATCCTCTGAGCCTAGAATTCTATAAGCAGTGAAAATATTTTTCAAAAATCATGGCAAAATAATGTCTTACATAACATCTTTTTCACATACACAAAATCTAAGAGGATTAATCGTCAGCAGACCTCCCCTTACAAGAAATGTTCAAGCAAGTCATTCAGGCAGAAGGAAAACGACACCAAATGGAAATACAGATTTCTGCAAAGGAATGGAAAGTACCTGAAATAGTAACTGCACGGGTAGTACAGGTACAAGGTTTTTTTCTTACTATTTAAACCCTTTGAAAAATATTTGAGTCTTCATGAAAAAAATAACAATGCAGTGTAGGGATTTAAACAGATATAAAAGTAGGGGCACCTGGGAGGCTCAGTCGGTTAAGCGTCCGACTTTGGGACGCGTCACTGGGACGGGTCATGATTTCGTGGTTCGCGGGTTCGAGCCCCGCGGCAGGTTCTGTGCTGGCAGCTCAAAGCCTGGAGCCTGCTTCAGATTCTGTGCCTCCCTCTCTCTCTTCGCCTCCCCTGCTTGTGCTCTGTCCCTATCTCTCTTCAAAAATAAGTAAACATCAAAAAGCTTTTTTAAAAGACATATGTAAAAGTAACATGTGTGGAGAAAAATCCACAAAGTTTGGGAGGAGAGAAATGGAATATTACTGTAATGTTCTCATTAAGTTAAATAGAAATAGCTTTTTTAAAAAGTATACTGCGATAAAATAAAAGTACCTTTTAAGCTCAAGATCGAACCCTCAAATAACTACCAAAGTTATTGCTAATATACCAACAAAATAGATAAAATAGAACCACAAAAAAAATTACCAAAAAGGCAGAAAAGGGCAGAAATGGAATAAAGCGCAAATGGAACAGAAACAAAATCAGCCTCCCGGGAATAGTCTTATCTTATTATCACTGCCACACTCAGTCATGGACTGAGAGCAGCCTGTGGGAAATGTGGTCTGATCAATTTCAGAATGCAGCAGCTGGTGTCCTCAGACAACTACCTTCCCTACGTGCAGAGTTCTGAGATGCACTTCCTAATGGCAGTCGTGCTATCGCCTCTGTCTGGATAACTCTTTCCCTCATCCTGATGAACTTCTACCCTTCAGTTCTGAGGTTCGAGGCACTTCTTCGGGCAAGCACATCTGACTTCTCTAAAAAGCAAATGCTGACAAAATCCCCTTTATTCCCTCTAACTTAGGTAAGTACTTGCAAATTTGCTGTAACTGCTCATATAATTGTGTATCTCTCCCAAGCCCACTAGAGTGTGATTTCAGAGTTGTAACAGCAGTGCCCAGCTCAGTGTTCTTGGGATTCATAGAGCATACACTCCCTCTTCAGGAGTGTGTAGGGTCCTTCTCAATGCCTGCAGCATTGTTCCTCTACATACCCTTGTTCTCTGATTCCCTCACCGTCTTCAAGTATCTGCTTAATGTCACCTTCTCAGTGAAACTGGTCATGAACACACCATTTAAAACTGCATACATGGGGGAGGAGAAGGAGGGAGGAAAAGCCACAGAGAGGGAGGGACACAAAACATAAGAGACTCTTAAATGCTAAGAACAAACTGAGAGGTGAGGGGGGTGTGGGAGGGGGGAGAGAGGGTGACAGGCACAGAGGTGGGCACTTGTTGGGATGAGCACTGGGTGTTGTGTGGAAACCAATTAGACAATAAATTGATAATAAAAAAATAAAGTGAAAACTTAAAAAAAGAAAAGAAAACTGCATACCCACCAATCAGCACTCCCACTCCTCCTTTTCCTTCACTACTTTTCCAACAGCACATTACCTTTTACTACATTTCATCATTTGTTGATTTATTTATATTGTTTATCATTGTCTCCCTCACTGGAATATAAACTCAACAAGGGCAGGCATTTTATATTGCTTAGTTCACTGGTGTATCCCCCGCTCCAACAACAGTGCCTGGCACATAGATTATTCTTAATCAATATTCGTGGCTGGAATGAATTAAGTGCCCGATGCCAAGTAGGTGCTCAGCAAATGGCAGGCTTTATTATCGCTGCTTTCCTGGTTGAGGGATGCTGGAGGGGAGGTAGTGAGAGAACAATGCAAATTGCTAAACACAGAGGGGGGAAATTGCTTGGATGTGGTCACCGCCATCCACCTAGTTCTACCCAGAGCACAGTCCTGGCAGTTGTTTTTGACTAAGTAGGTGCCTTTCACTTCCCCAGAGTAGGGACTGTCCTAATTAGTCAGCCATCCACACCCAGCATGGAGAGGGACACGGAGGCAGAAAGCAGGAGCTGGATTGTTTTGTAGTTTCCTCTATGACATCTCATCAAACCTCACATTTCCATTTGAAGCGCTTAAAATTCCTAGTCATACCATGTTCAACTGTAAAAATCAACAACACATATGTTACCATGAGAAACAGAAATGTTTTCACTGCAACCCGATGTGTTCCTTCTGTTAAAGAACCATTAGGAGTACTAAGAATGATTATTATTGCCAATCACCAAGTATTGAACACGTAAAACTGTAAGATTTATTAGGCTCATTTAACTGAGGAGGAAACAGACTCAGCAAAGGAACATAACAGGACCAAGGTTAATAGAGCCAGTAAGAGGTAATGCACTGATTTAGCAGCTCAACCTGTGAGCTTTCTCTCACACATTTCCAAGAAAGTATTCACATTTTTTAGGAAACCTGTATTATAAATAAACTTCAAATGATGGGATTGGGTTCGCAGGCAGATATGAGTACTTAGTTTTTTACTGAACAAGCAGAGGTTAAAGCTGCTTGAGAATTCACTGAGTTTTACTGGATAGAATATGATGGAGGCTCAAAAACACTGAATAAAAAGTAATGTAATTTTGTCTCATATGAAGGTAATTAGAAATATAATTTTCACATAATTGATCTATGCAACCTAAGACATAACACACGAATCTTTAATTTTCTACCAATAGTATATATTGTATCCTATAAAATGATAAAGGTACAATATTCAGAGAGTCATATAACTCCAAACACACAGAAAAGAAAATAGATAACAGGCAAACACTACTAACATTTTTACATATCTCTATCCAACCATTTTGTCTCTATGTGTAGGTATGGATATATGTATATATACTTTACAACGTTAAAATATACTTTATATACATGTTTTGGCGCAGCATGCTTTGTTAAATTGTTTTATTGTTAAATTGATTTATTTTCTTTTAAAACGCAATAACTTTAAAAGCAAATGTTGAACAGTGGACGTGTAGAAAAGGAGAACAACAAGGAGAAAATCTGAGATAGTACAAATCTTATATTAAAATCGATGTGAAATAAACAGAGTCACTGGTTGATTGAAAAGATATGATTTTTGTGTATCAATATTATATGCCCATGAAAACAAGAGAATCAGTTGGGAAATATAATGAAATACCGAGAAAATCCAAAACGAAATTTGTAGTACTTCATAGAAGGAAATAATAAAACTTTACTTACCACTCTAAATAGAATTTAAATGAATGAAGAGGACTTCAAGATAGCTTGGTGGTGAGGATGGTAGTTAGCTGAGGTGGGAATGAAGGGTGATAGTCACCCTGGTCCTCCACACTTATGAATCTTCCAGGACCCAGTGACATCATGGATCTACCTCACAATTACAAGGCTGTGTGGCTATGGCACACTAGGGGTGCCATTTTGGGGACCACATCATATGACCTCTCTCTAATCCTAATGCCTCTACTTTACTTTGGGGGGAGGATAGAACAAAAATATCATAGTGCGTAACAAGGAGTTATGGGGTATTCCAGTCCCAAATACTATTGACAGAGATTGGACATGGGTCTGGATCAGATGATCCATAAATTTTTAATATGTTCACCCTTCGGTGCTTCTGAGGGAATAAGCTTTTGGGGACACAGGAATATCTGTCTGTTTTGTGTACTGCTGTAACCCAAACATCTAGAACATTTTTGGCATATTGCAGGCACTTAATCAATCTGCCCAGATTGAACAAATTGGTCTGGCTCCCCCACGAAACTATAAGAACCTCCAGGGCAAGGACCCTGGTATTTGGAAATCAATTCTCCAGGACACTGCCAAACTCCTGCTATGTATCACTGAATATTGACTCAATCAAGCAAATAATTTCCAAAACACAGTCCATAAATGTTTGAGTTATTACTTCAGAGTTATTACTTTCCCTGTAATGCACCTGAACTGTGACTTGATAATTTTCTTTAAATAAAAAGCACCATTTAGTTAAAAAAAAAATCAACCAAATACCCAATTAATTCAGTATAGCAAAAACAACAACAAAAAACTATGCAAGTTTTACAAATAACGTTCAGATTGGTTAGTAAAAGGTTAGTAAAAATGCTATAATTCTTCAAATTCATCAAGACAGAGTAGAGTGGTTGTTGCAGGGGGCTGGGAGAAAGATGAACAAGCAGCTAATTGAGAAAGAGTTTCAGTTTTGCAACATGAAAATGGTTCTGAAGATTGGCTGGACAACAGTATGAATGTACCTAAAACTACTGAACTATACACTTGAAAATGGTTAAATTTTTGGTAAACGGTAAATTTTTTGTTATAAGTATTTTACCACAATTAAAACTTTTAAATAAAGGAGTAAATAAAAAATCACAGAAGAGAAAACATTGTATAAATCTATGTACTTCTTGTATCTCCTCTCCTTTATCACAATCCTTCAAAGGCTGTTCTGTTAGTTCTACTGCTATAGATGAGAATAATGAGGTCCAGAGAAGTCAGACAACTTTCTCAAGGTCACACAGCTAGTATATGGG